>JAOBAT010020013.1:0-31907 GCA_026413305.1 Hydrozoanthus tunicans | reverse complement strand
CCCCCACCCCCAATCCAAATATAAAGGCGAAGGAGCAGCAATGTAAGTCGTATCGTGTCAATGGTCATCTCAAGTTGGCTAAACTTCCATATGACAAATTCTTCGTCTCCCGGTGACAGTTTGAAATGCTCGTCTCGTACAATCTCATAAATCATCTGCATGCTAAAAATGTTACCCGGTTTTGGGCCCGTCCTTATACAATTTGCTATCTTAAAAATTCAAGCCGTTTTTTAAAGTTTTCTCCGTAGTCAAATTGATTCTGTGACTGTAACTTAATCGTACATCATAGTTACTTGCTTCAGGCTAAGTTGTTTTGGTAAATTCCCCCGAATGTTTGAAATAATATTTCTTTTCATCTTAAGTGCTGATCAATTCTTATTTCCTTATTACCAAATGTCTTACTTTGTGTGTGTTATGTAAGGAGAACTTAGATGTTGAAAAACTGACTGAGACGGAAAGGGTTACGTACCCTACGATAATATTCATTTTACTCATTATTTCACTTACTAATCGTTTTACAGGACCAATTACTGTTCGTACCCATACCTCTCCAAGAGTTGTGAATCGCAGCAGCCGTTTCCACACGAGTGCAGGCCTGGATGACATTGACCATGCGCGGGCCAAGAGGAACAACACCGGAAATAACCAGAATTCCTCAGGCTCCCCGAACGGAAGTCCTCTCGGAGCATCAACCACCTTAGTGAAGGATAATTTTACTGTGGGTGGTGGAGGTAGCAATGGTTTAATGAATCTACGCTTACCTCCCCTCCCCCACCCAACTGTTGTGTACCCCCTGGCACAGATTAAAACTCCCATCAGCACCCGCTGTAGTGGAAGTTGTTGCAGTGGAACAGGGAGCAGTTCTACAAAGTGCAGTGGCAAGCTGATGCCAGAGGCGCTTGGAAATGTGGTCGAGTTTGCTGTTTCGAGAGGCTGGCTAGCACCCAGTGCCAATGCTGCAAGGGCCGGCAACGGTTAGTATAATTGCGCACGAACTAAGGCCTGGAAACACCCAAAGCGCGCTTTGTGACCACTTTTTCTCAAGTTTCTTACGATATCTTTGTCCATGATTTGAATCTACAAAATTGGATCGTTTATAACACAGATGATATGAAGTGGATACAGCTTGATTACTTTAAGATTGTTTGGATGAGTTTTAAGTTGTATTTTTTTCTTGAAGATTGGTAGTTTTCATGAGAATTTTAAGTTTAGTTATTTTTAGAAAGTTAAAAAAATTAGTTTTTAAGTTAATAGTTGATGTAAATTAGCCAAACCTTCCTCAAACTAAATCAGGACGAACCCGTAAAGACGGACACCTCTACAAAACGAACACCAAATCTTGGTCTAAGCCGTGCGTTTCTCAGTCATTTACTGCATTTTAAGTCCTTATAAGACGGACAAACACCTCTCTAAAACGGACAGTTGTAGCTGGTCCCGAAGGTGTCCGTTTTGAAGAGGCTTGACTGTACTAGCCCCTCACCAGGAGGAACGGCTTGCTGGTTTTACTCAATATTCTTCTTATTCAAATATCTTTATCAACTTCCTCACCATCCAACAAAAGTTTGTTGTACCCCGGGCCTTAACATACCTTTCCGCTTTCAACGTAGTTTATCGGCGTATGGTCTCGAACTGAAGTCAAACGTTCACTAATCCCAACGTTGAGAAACTGAGTTTTGTAAAGAAACAATTTACTTAGTTTTTAATGACACTTTTTCAAGGCTGGAATTTGTGAAGATATTACTTCAGTTAGAGACTTAACCTGTACTTGTGCACATGTATGCGTCGACGGTCTACTGATTTCTATCAAACAGAACCCTGAACACCAAAAGGGTCTATCTACAGACAGTGATGGCAAGTTGTGTTTGAAGAGACATTCCTTTCTCTCAATGTCGTCTGTCCAGGTTATGTCAAACTCTAGGGTGTCCCAAATAAGTACGTTTACTGCCTTTTTAATCGATTATAGAAAAAAAATGTTGAAGGCAGTAGAACGAAAGGTCGTGTCGTACCTTACCTTTCCTAGAGCACTCAACTGAGAGACATGACTTTATTTTATCAAGGCTTTGATGGCACTGCATACAAATCTGTGTCGGCGGCGCAATGGCCTAGCGGTTAGTGTGTTCGACTCGTAATTCTAGGGTCGCGAGTTCGAGCCCCGGCCAGACCACTGTGCTGTGTCCTTGAACAGGTCACTTTACCTGACTTTGTTCCAGTCGACTCAGCTACATAAACGAGTACTAGTTTTGCTGGGAGCTAACCTGCGATAGATTAGTGTTCTGTCCTGGGGAAGTCAAAGACTCTCATCCGCTTAACACTACAGAAGCCGGAAATAAGCACCGGCCTTATGAGCCATTTAGGCTCGAGAAAGGATTTAGGTTTTTTTAGCATACCAATCAACAGTTGAAACTCTTGCTTTGGCCGTTGCTCTTCTTTCCCATGTTTTCTGTATTTCTTTTTTTTTCTTTCTGCCTTCACCAAAAAGGGCACAACTGCCGAAAGCTCGCGAAGTAGACAGAAACTACAAAAAACGTGGGTAAGGAGAATAACGGCTAGACTGACATGATAGAGTTCACCTACTCGATGATCAAGACTATATCAAAACAAAGTTGAAATTCTTCCTCACAGAGTCGTCTCGACCAATGGCAGTGGACTCGTTGTTTGTTCTCGATCTCCATGGCAACCTTACGGAGTATGTTCTAGAGCCCCAGGCTACCAAAGGAGTTCCTCAGAGTGAAGAAACGCCGCTTGAACTCCAAGTTACATCGCGGGCTCAGTGGCCACTTGCTAGGTAGAAGCATGGTTTGCAAAATGTATAAAGTAGTTAGTAAAAAGTAAATGTAGAATATTGTAGTGCCTTTGTGTTACACTGAAACAAATCCACAGTACTTTATATGCTTGTGTGACAAGGGCCATTAGTAAAAACTTATGCACAACTCAAAGTAGTAAGTGTTAAGTTACCTAGGTGATAGGTAGGTTTGCTGGTCAGTTGGTTCGGGCAATTGGTCACAGAGTTGGCAGTAGTAGTAGTATTAATAATAATGATAACAAAAATAAAAATAATTGTAATAGTAAAAATATGAATAATATTAGTAATAATAATAGTAATAATAATAGATAATGATAACATTTGAATAACAATAAATTGTAATGATTATAAGACACTCATGATAAATCATAATAATTATTCATAATAATATTAATAATACTATTAACAGCCATTATATTAATAATGTGTAAGCAAAACAAGGAAAACGCGTAATGTATCTATCACTTCTGTTTGATGGTAATGGGGATTATGCTAATAATTCTTTGTCTTGTTGTTTAGTACTATTTGCAGATATTAAACTTTGGTATCTTATGATTCATTGCCAGATCTCCAACGCTACCAGAGCATAAGCTTCCACTACCAAAAGGCCATCCCATCCTTGGATCGAGTTTGAAGGAATTGCGTCACTCGACCGGCTATACAAGTACTGCAAAGAAAGGTACAGCTTATTGTGGATACATTAGGAGGTTAAGAAACGGTGTGAAAGGGTAGGAACGACGGGGGAGGATATAGAGGGTAGGGATAACGTGAGGGGGTGGGGATATAAAGGTTAGGGGTGACGGGGGATGTAAAGGGTAGGAACGACGGGGGGGTGTAAAGGGTAGGAACGTATCTAAAGGGGAGGGATGAATGGGTAGGAGTGACAGGAGGGGTGTGAAAGGTAGGGATGACAGGGGAGTCTAAGGGGTAGGAATGACGCGGGTGTAAATAGTAGGGACGACAGGGGCATCTAAAGGGTAGGGATGAAAGGGTAGGGGTGACGGGAGGGGTTTGAAAGGTAGGGACGGCAGAGGAGTCTAAGGGGTAGGGATGACGGGAGGGGTGTGAATGGTAGAGACTAAAAAGTTATTGAGATGAAAAGGAACTTCAAGAAATCATTTGAGAGGGAAAGAGAGGAGGAGAGAGGACCCTGAAGGGAGTAATAGAGAAAGGAGGAGAACTCCCTCTTGAAGCGTTTTTAACCGCATCATTTTGAAAAAAAAAACAGGTAGGGTGAAAGCGAAAGTGTGTTCAGCTGATCCAGAGTGCCCAACAAGTGAGCTGATCCCGGTCAGCGTTTGTAACCATAGCAACTCCAATGAAACTGACGACCATTGGCTGTCAAACATTGAAATGGAAAGCCACGCATCTCCTCATCGCCGTCTATGGATGGGACCTCAATTTGCCTTCAAGACCTTCCAGCCCCCCGGATCTTTGAGTTGCCCTAGCCAGGGTCTCGGAGAGTCCCGGGGAGGTAGCGGGGCCACTATAACTCCCCATCGGGATGGATACCCGATGGACTTCTATGCTGAAGAGCTTGACCTACAAAGTCTGAGGCTGCAACCCGTCCGGTCTGACCCTATGCCGACACCGGGCCTGTCAGGAGCCTTTACCGGGCGTGTTTCCTCCAACCTCGGGGAGACTATATCCCTGGTGGCGGTGGATAATGGCCCGGGGAGTCTAAATGACCCATACGGCTCGTGGCCTGATGCGTGTAATGGGGCCTTGGATGACAAAGAGGAACATCTAGTGGAAACTCTGGCAGATGCAATGAGTGAAAACCCTGCTGTGCCGGTGAAACGAGACAAGTATGGCCGCTTATGTTCGGATAGTAGTCAAGGAGAGCCACAATTTGAGTTCCAGTCTGATTCCGCAGGGGGGTGCATCAGTGCTTTTGCATCGTGTTCCCCACCACAGAGCAGCCCTCTGTTCCCCCCTGGCGGCTCCCCAGAGTGGAGCTGAATCAAAATCTGATAAGTCGAACGAGGCGAATGCAATCAATGAAAACAAGATTGCTTTCGCGATGATCGTTTACGTGTTTGAGACACACACAAAAAGATAAGTAATCGATTGAGTAGAAAATGTTTTCTAAAGATCTGAAAGTGTTGGTTTTAAGAAAAAAAAACTCAATTTTTTGTTGATCCATTTACTACTACGTTCGGGATTTATCTGTCTTTTTTTTGCTTCTTCTTCTTCACAACTGTCTTGTCATGATTTAAGTCGTGTCTGCTAGTGTTGTGATGCTCGTTCAGTTCTCGACACGACTTAATCGATAGTTTTTATAACGCTATTATAATCCGGGGGGTCATGAAATTAACTGCTTTGACTGGCGATACAGGTAACGTATCTATAAAGTCTGTATACTTTCAAACCTGATGTCATTAACATATAACATAAAAGTAAAGTTTATATATATTTGCATCTTTGGGAAGCTCTGAGGTCTCTACCATAGAACTTGAAAGCTTTAAGAAGTGTACCTATTCAATTTATTAAGTTATTCAACATATTTCAAAACGTAAGACTCACCATTGACAGCGTCTTTGGACGCTTGGATTGGGCTTCGTAAATTTATTTCACATAAGACCATTAAAATACTTAAAAATAAATCTGATATCTAGTTATCAACTGTTATCTACCAGTTAATATTTTATTGTAATCCTTAATACTTTTTAATACTGCCTTTGTAAATAAGAAATTATGTAAAAATTGTACAAAAAAACTATAAAACAACAAAAGCAACATAAATATGTACAGCCCAATAGAAAGTAAGAAAGATTTTAAGACATTATTACTGGTTTTTGAGCTTTCTGTTTCGTTCAGAAACATTGTTATACTGTGTCTTCCTGAGCCAGTATTCAATACTTTATACAGTAAAGACTCTCAAAGGAGAGGGTCTGATATTTTAACTACGATTAGTGAGTCGTTTTTAGGGTCTGAGGCAGACGACTAGTGTATGTCTACCACGAGTGCCCAGAGGTTGTCTTCGCACATATTGTAGTTGTAGGCACAGTTTATCCATCCAACATTATTTCATGTGCAGGTTTTTTCACTGTACACTATAAATATTGTTTAATTGTGCAAAGGAAAGGTGTTTACAAGTGCTATTTTGTTGAGTTTCGCTGTTTATGTTCTTTTTTATTTTGATTACCAGCCATGATACAGGCCTCACACAATCATGAAATGTCATGGAACTTGAAAATGTATTTTCAGGCCTTGAAAAGTCATGAAGTTTTTTTCGAAATTTGCCCAAAATCATGGAAAAGCCATGGACTTTGATTTTTTTCTTGAATTGTGGCTTTTGGTGAATAAAATCTTAATAATATGGAGCGCAAATGTACCAAAAACTCCAGTATAGCACAAGCACATTCACATTTGGTATTTTAAAGTTGAATTAAAATTGCGAGCAGCCTGTTTTGTTGGCGTGGATTCTCTTGAAATTTCTCGGTCATGGAAAATGACATTTGATCATGGACTAGCCATGGAAAAGTAGAGGAATTTCGTTTCTCATTCTCAAGTATTATAGATCTATGCTTTTATAAGATGTTAATGTTTGTGCTTGTACGGGTTTTGTTCGGGAAAAAAGGCTTGCTCTATTTAAAGAGGGACTGCTTACTGAATGGGTAAACTGATTTCCACGTATGTTTTTATGTTTACATGTCTTAGTATTCTTTCAACTGCGATCGAAACCAGTTAAACATTTTAAAATTGACTGAATCTTTCTTGTAATTCTTTTCATATACAGGGTTTCTAATCGACTTTTACAAAGTTGCCATTTGTTAAAAGTTTTAAAGTTTAGAAATGGACCTCGTTACGATGAGCTCAAATTGATATTTATAGTAAACCCCACCTTCACTCCACCTTTCTTAAACATGATATACAAGTTTTATTACTTATTTCTCTTGCTCATAGAGTAATATATTGCTATATTAATGGTTATTAATATTAAAGTTATTCAGTGGGGTTATTGTACGGTGATTTTACATTCGATATCATCGCGTTCTTTTAACAGATTTCACAATACATTGTTTGAACTTATTTAATACCAACCGCCCTCCATAGAATTATGAAGAAAATACTACTAATTAAATTATCTTGTAGATTTTTTGAAATTTAAAACAACAGTGGCTATTTTTATCTGTCAAAAATCAGTATTGTATTAGAAAGAGTGAAATAAAAAAGATTTCTTAGTTTTGGTTCTCGCTGTTCTCGCTTTCTTGTTTAAACATGCGCTCCATTCGAGAGAAAGGAACAACCTCGTACCAGGGTCATTTCATTCCACTGGAGTGAGATGAGCCTGGGCACGAAGTTGAGAAAGGGACGCAACGTGCCTTGATTACATTGAAAATACGGGGCACTTGGCCTGTTTAGATCAAAGTATCTCCCAAGAACAGTACAAAAGGAGTCGAGATTACATGTAAATAGGGGTTAAAGTGCATATGAAGTAGAAATTTTTATTACTTCAATGGATTGACCTTGCTAAACGAGGAATAATGAAAAAAATCTTGCCCAAATCATTCTTGGTTCTCGAGATATCAACTTTTAGAAATTGCATCTGATGACGTCACGAGTGGTTCCTACAAATTTGCATTTTTCTAAAATCTGCTGCCAATCCATAAAATTTGGGTGGGTTTGAGCCAGACTTGGACTGATGATCCATCTGCCTCGGATACATCAATAATCCAACTTTAGTTAAAACATACCCAAATGTTACGGATTGGCAGCAAATTTTGAAAAAATGCAAGTTTGTCAGAACCACTCAAGACATCAGATGAAATTTTATCGTAAATATCTCAAGAACCAGGAAAGATTTTAGCAAAACTTTTTACTGTTTTTCCTCATTTGGCAAGGTCTATCTGCTGAAGTAATAAAAGTTTTCACTTCATATGCACTTTAACGAACACCGTCTTATTAATTTGAAAGCTGAACGGACGATTAGCCAAAAAGGCATGTACTCTTTATCTATTTTTTGCAAGGTCAAACGTTCCTGAAACGTAAAGCAAAAGAGAAACCGAATGAATGAGTCCATAATTTTGTGCCGTAACATAACAAATTAGGTAATGATCTGTGTAAGAAATAGGGGAACTCCTATTGTTCTGCGGCATTTCACATTTCCTACTCCAGAATGTTTAAACCTTCATACTGAGAATATATCGATCACTACACAAAAAAGCTTTTAGGTAAAAAAAACCAGTGAAACTCTATTTGAAAACAACATTTCATTTGTGTCATAGTAATTAAGCCAATGATAGAACTCCAAAACAAAAGATAGGCAAACCTTTTGATTTTCAATGTTCCTCACGTATAATTTTTATTAGATTTAAAAACAGAGAGACGTTTCAGCTAGAAAGGAATGAATGAGTAAACTGGAAAGAAATATATTGCTTTACCTTTGAAGATAATGTCCATTTTCAAAAATTAGTCAATCAGATCAACAATTAAATGATACCACAATTAGCACCTACATTCCACTGTTCTTACTCGGATCGTTACGTAAAGTTCTCTGCCATTCCTCATGATCTTTTTAGCCTGACGTTCTTGCCAAAAAAATAGTGTGTTAACAAGGCCAGTAATAAGTTAGCGTGCGCCGCAGACCATCACCTATATCGACGGTTGAAAGGGCAAGGGCCGCCGGCTGCAACGCAGGCTAAATCGAGTCGACTTGCTCCAGTAAGTTACAGGGGTTTCGTTTGAGGCCGGACGCCGGACGCAGTTCCTGATTCTTGTATTTGTTTCCTCACTCTTTTCTAAGCTAGAGTTCCATGTTATTTCATGGGCGGCGGAGTCCCTCCCCCAATAACTTGGTTGGGGAGACCCGGCCCCGCTAGCTATCCAGGCAAAACTTTTAGCTTTCAGTTTTGAAACCAAGAAGTGTTTTTAGGTTGGATAATTTTTTTCCTTTGGTATTTTTTAGGGTATTTGGGAGACTTTTCCGACGGTCATCCCTACCATTTTGACCCCGAAGTAGCGGAGGGGGAGGGGGGTGGTAGAGGGGGACGGGGGCTTAAAACGAGTCTGCCTGTGTGAAACGCGTGTAAGGTGTTATACGGGGCTGGATGGGCGTTAGTCCAACCAGTGGTTTTGCCGAAGAAATCAGAAATTGACAATGAAAAATCAACAAAATTTTGCTTGGACTGATAAAAATAAACACATTTCCAGCAATCTCAGATCTAGAAGTTTGAAACTTCAAATTTTTCAGAGGGAGCATGCCCCTGAACCCCTTAGAAAGCTGGCGCCCTCGGCGGTGTTTTTTATCAATGGAAGAACGCGGCCAGGAACATTTTGGCGCGCGAAAGAGACGCATTCACGCATATTTTTTTGGGCACTGTATCTTTCTTCATCTCAAATCAACAATAACACAACTTATAAGAACAATTTATTGGGTATGATAAAAAAGTAGGGACTAGCATTTAGTAACGTTGGGATTTTTTTGGAATCGGGTTCCAAAAAAAAGAATCTCTGTCGCCATCCCATGTTTATAACCACTGACATTTTTGTAATTGCACGACCAGTTATTGCTAATGGCATTAATATGGTACAATCGTACGATCAAAAATTCTAGAATAAAAACCGCATATTCTGACACAAATTTTAAGCTTCCGCAGGTTAAAAACCGACAACATAAACGCTAAAAATATTTACTTGTTCCATTTCAAAATTTTGATTTGTTTGTCCATAATCGTGATTTGTAGCAGCCGTGTTTCGAGTTTCGAAGTTCTGTTTTAGTGAAGGGGAACCAAATCGGGTGTCTAGAAAACGAAGACGAAAGTCGACTGAAAACCAAAGACCCCTAGAAAAACGAAGACTTAGAAAACAAAGACCTAAAACACAAAGAACCCCTAGAAAACGAAGATCTAGACAACAAAGACCTGCTAGAAAAACAAAGACCTAGAAAACGAAGATAAGGGAATTCTTCCTCTGTTGTTTTAAATCGATTCACGTGATTATAAATTAAAACTTAGCAGGAATTACGGTTTCAAAAACTATTATTTTTATTTTTCCCTGTGCTAGCGTCCCAGTAAATCTTGTGGAAGTCCGGACAAGTCTTTGTCAGGGTGTTTCGAAAACTAAAATCATAACCCTCGAGGGGGTCTTCGTTTTCTAGGGGTCTTTGGTCTTCGTTTTCTTTTGGACACCCGGCCCCGGTGTAACAGCGGTCTGTACCCCCTGCGGATTTGGACCCCCCAAAAATTGAAATTTCATCGGTCCAAATTTCAACTTCTGATCTATTTTTGTTGTGATTCAAACTCAAAGGCAAGTTGTCTGACTAAATTTATCGACTAAGACTTCTTTCGATGCTTGACTTTTTAAATTCCCGATCAACACGAACGCGTCTTATCCGATATATCGATGATCTTGCTGTACGATGTGTAGCAGAAATAGAGCAAACTTGGGAGTTATACTCAGTGTGCTGTAGCAAAAATCGGCTAAAGCTTTTAACGAAACTTTGCTGTGAACCAAGCCGACTTGAGTTATCTATGCGTTTTTAAAAACAAATCGTTGCATTAGCTCGAGAAAGATTATAATGTATGTTAGATGTATAAACTCGCGCTGCACAAAGTTTTGATAGTATTTAACTTTACCCAAATTATAAGTATTTTACACTGTAGAAAACAAAATGGTTTTGTTCCTTGTTATTTTTTAAGACAATGCAATTAGTTTACATTGTATTGCTGAAATCAGCGATTAATCTGCAGTTGGCGCGGCGGTGAGTGAAGTGAATAGCACAAAGGCAAGGCGGTATACTAGGTGAGACTGAAAGTCAATAAAAAGTTTTGCTGCAAACTATTGAAATATATGCATGATTAATCCACTTGCTTGGAACTACCTTGCTAGTTTTATTTATTTTTTTGCTGTAAGCGCAAGATTCAAGATTATTACACTTACAGTTACTTTGAAGAACTTATACTGGAGGTCCAAATTCGCGGAGGGGGGGTCCAGTTCAAATCTACTAGCAGGGGTCCAAATCCGCAAGCAGATTTGGACCGGGGGGTCCAAGTTTGGGGGAGGGGTCCTAATCCGCTGTGACACCGGTCCAAATCCGCGGATGGGACCAGTCCAAACCAAATCCGCTTGTGACATCATTCAACAGGCCTGTATAGCTATGGCGAGGCTGCAAAATCCCACCGAAGAAAGAACGCTCGACATTCAGTTTAGTAATGAGTATGATAATATCGCTGCAGAAGAAACAGACTCTTTATTGGGTGATAATTCTTCGCAGACATCTAGTTCTACTTCTTGGACGCGGCGAAAAATGTTGATAGCAGTGGCTATTTGCTTGATTCAGTTTGTCGTCTTCGGAACGTTCGCCTTGATTGTACCATATTTCCCCAATGTTGTGAGTACAAGCTATGGGATTAGCTTAAATTAGGATAGATGGAGATTTGTATAATTTACAAATAATGTAATTATTGTAAAAGAACATGGTCATTATCTAGTCTGTCATATTAATTGTGTCGGTGTTTATTTCCGCCAGTTGTACGGGCCCGTGTCCGACCATCGATAAATTTCTCAAAGTTACACCAAACATGCGTAAATATATGGCTTGCCTAAACCGTAACCTTTACTCCTAAAGCTAAAGGTGATTTCTAGAATTTTTGGTTGCCCGTAAAGCGAGTTTTATTTCCGATATTTTGGGTTGTTGAGAAAACTATCGACTATCGTCGCACACAGAGTTACGACTGTCGGACACCGAGACACTTCGTATTATTAAACTTTGAACCTTACACGTGTTAATAGTTACAACACTACAACATTTGCGTGTCTAATACTTTCTAGATTTCAGATAATCTGCTTTATAATGCACATATTTCATAATAAACGTTATCTACAATGGAGTCACGCTTCCAACGAATTACGTAACGCTCCCGAACAGGCATATTTAAAAATCAGATCGATGACAGATGTTGTGGGTGTTTTTATTTTACCGGTGGCCCGCGGGAAAGGGGGGAGGGGGGAGGGGGGGTACTTGAGGGTCAAAATTGGGTGTTTTTAGGGCTTTTTAGAGAAAAAACAAGGTTGTTTTTGAAAAACAGAAATTTTTAGGATGGAAACCACAGCGAACAAATTAACTTAAGTTTTGCAATTTAAAATTCCTTCTGCCTTTTTCAGAATCAATGACAATGCTATGTAAGGTAATTTTTAGATAAACTGGCCTTAAAACTTGCCCAACAATGTCAAACTAATACCTTATCAACTGGCTGTAGTCTATCGAACTAGTCTAAAAATGGGTAATTATCTATAAGACTAATCAACATGCAGGCTTATTAAATTTCTCTGATTGTAAATGTGAACAGGCTTTACAAAAATAATATACTATTTAATGAACTGAGCTTGAGATTTAATCAAATAATATTAATTGTAATTATAATTAATTATTAATCCTGAAAAAAGACTAAATGAAGCAGCTACCAATGCAATGTTAGTTTATATAGTGAAATTGGATCTACTTCTAGTCCTGTTTAAAGATACTGAACTAAGGATAGTCATGGTTTTTTACAGAAACTGACATTTTTATTTCCATGCATGCACATGTAGGCAGTAGAGAAAGGGGTGAGTAAGACAGTCATTGGTCTGATATTCAGTGTGTCCCCCCTGGTTGGAGTGTTTGTGGCTCCGCTGGCTGGTATAATGGTAAGTATACATGTTATGTACTTGTATATATCAGGGCTGACAGAGGGCAGGGGGGGGCAATATTTTTTCACACTTGCAACACTCAGATTTTTCCTATTTTTCCTCTTCAGAGAGTTCTGTTGAAATTTGATTGTTTGATGACAATAAATTATGGGGAACCCATGCTTGATTTGGAGAAACTCTAGGAAATCTGGCAAAACATGTGCTTTTTTACCCCATTTCTGAGGTCGAGGGGAGACTGGAACGAGTTGAACAAAATCCCCATATATTATTAAAAAACTACTGTTTTGCATTATTTTTTCTGATATGTCTTCGAAAGCTCAGTATTTACCAGAATATGACAAAAATATGTAAACATTTTAAATTTTCTAATATGCACAGTAAAGATGCACAATGCAAAACTGGGGTTAGAACCATATGTGGATCCGGTTACATTGGGTGAGACAGAAACGTGACATTATACACTTGTGGAGTCATTCCTCTGTGTCTGCCCCAAAACATATTTGATATATATACTTCAGTTTGTGGTCATGTCGCTGATACAACTATATATAATTAAATTTTCAGTTGAATCTGGTAGGACCAAAAGTGTTGTTTATTGGAGGTCTGCTGTTGGCAGGAACATGTCAGATATTGTTTGGGTATGCATATGTTCTTGTTGCTTTGTTGATAATCTATCATGATCATCAGTGATGTTTTTTTAATTTAAAATCAGCTTAATGGTCAAACTGAACCTTCCAGTATAATCTTCTGAGAAGTGTTAGTTATCACCATAAATTATTTCTTCTGATGACCGCTATATACAGACAGATTAAGTTTTTGAACTCCCTGCGCATCCTAACCAGGGTATATAACTCAAGGCATCTCTGTTCTAAATGGGTTTCCATTTATACTTAAGCACTAAATTTCAGATGTTAATAATTATTGTCTTAACAGACAGCTATTTTAGTCTTGCAATCTTGGTTCCAGTTCTTGCACAAGCGATAAAGAGGTAGCGACTGATCATGAGTGACCCCAGTTAGTTTTAAGTGATCTGTAAAAATTTGTGACTTTCAGGTCCTAATTGGATAGCACTGCTTGTCCAATAATCTAAAGTAAACTGTTTATGAAAATTTGGGGTTTTCCTAAACAAGGTCTATATTCTGAGGTCGATTTGATCATGAGTGACCCCAGTTAGTTTTAAGTGATCTGTAAAAATTTGTGACTTTCAGGTCCTAGTTGGATAGCACTGCTTATCCAATAATATAAAGTAAACTGTTTATGAAAATTTGGGGTTTTCCTAAACAAGGTCTATATTCTGAGGTTGATTTGCTCTAAACAGGGTCAGGGTTTCAAAACCTGAGCAGCACCTCTATACCAAAACTAACCTCAAGTACTCCCCCCTCCCTACCCCCTGTGGGTCATCAACCTACTTTAATTAATGCTTACTTCATCACTGTACGTATATACTATACATTAGTTTTGTTCCAAAATCTTTTATCGATAGGCTTGGCACTCACCTGCCCAGTGGTGCACCATTTGTGGTATACTGTTTTTTCTGTCGCATTTTTACTTCATTTGGGGGAGTATCCTGCTACACAACGGTTCTTGGGATAGTGTCGCAAGAGTTTAAAACTGGTTATGCAACTGTCATAGTAAGTTATCACACACAAAACTTATTAAAAAAATATTTTTGAGTAATCAAGTTTACTGCTTCTCTTCTTAGTTTTAATTATATATATAGTAGTCAAGTCAGTCATAGTAAGTTATCACACACAAAACTTATTCAAAAATATTTTTGAGTAATCAATTTTACCGCTTCTTTTCTTAGTTTTAATTAATATATAGTAGTACAGTCAGCAGAGAACACAGCTAAGTTTTACAAGTTCCAAGTTTGTAGTATAAATGTCACATGATCATGACCAAACAGACCTTTAATAAGACAAAATAAGCTACAACAAACTGATGTTCAGAAATGGAAAGCTAAGAGCAGGTTACCATTAGTTTGAAGTCTGAACATTAGAGTGCAGTGACTAAGCACTTCGAGTTCCTGTCAGACCACTGTATTATGCATGTCCATGAGCAACACTGTCTTTACCCGACTTGTTTCAGTTGACTAAGCTCAATGAATGGATACCAGTTTCTGCTGGGGGCTAACCTGCAATTTATTAGTGTCCTGTCCCGGGGGAATCAAAGACTCTCATCCTCCTAGCATTATGGAAACCAGAACAAAGGATTTTCTCTAATGTCAAGCATTGTTTTTGTGTTACAATGTTATACACTGATTATATTAAGTTGCACTAAGAATTTCTCTCAGGGGGGAAGGTCTGTTGGTAGACTTTTGTTTGTTCTCTTGTCCTGTTGTTAGGGGGAAGTTGTTAACATGTTAGTTTTGAGTTATTTTTTATTATTAAAAGCAGTTATAATTATGGTTACAATCCAAACTTCTTTACTGACAGTATTTTCAGTTTCATTAATATTTTACCTTTCAGGGGTTAAGTGAACTTTTCTGTGGTCTTGGAGTGGCTGGGGCACCTGTGCTTGGAGGAATTATTTATCAGGTAAAATATTAACATGAATGATACAAATAAAGCAACAATAGTAAATGTTTTAATTGATTTTTGCTTTAATTTTATGGTAAAATGAATTATCCAAGATGATCATTGGTAAGATCCTATGATAAGGGCCAGTAGATACTTGAGTTCTTCTCCTATAACAATGTGAGCATCGCCAACACCTCACATTGATGTCAACAAAATGCACCGCCCTGATGTCCAGACGAAGTTTGCTGAATTCCTTGCACAAGACCTCTCCACAGCGTGACCAGGAGCATTCTAGGACAACTATCCAATGCTCATCCCTGGCCACTTTCGGACAGAAAGCAACAAAGACCAACAGTACTGAGTACTGGATTGAGCTCTGTGAACATATCAACACAGGTAACATCAGGTGGATGTATGAAGGTATAAAGGAGGCTTTGTGGTCCACCCAGAGCAAGAAAGTTCCTCTGAAGGCCACCATTGGGGCAGTAATCATAGACAAAGACAAGCAAATGGACAGATGGGTCACGCACTACTTTGAGTTTTACTCCAGAACACACATTAACTGTATCTTAGGCTTGGAAGCCATCGAGGGCCTTCCTACTATACACAAGCTTGATGAGGAGCCCACCATTGAGGAGCTTAGCAAGGTCATCGACAGCCTGGCCCCGGAAAAGGCCCCTGGTAGCAACGGCATACCGTCAGACCTCTTTAAGCAGTGCAGGACCACACTTTTGCGGTCACTGCTCGACCAGGAAGGTACAGTTTCACAGGACTTGCGTGACACAAGAATTATCACTCTCCATAAGAACATAGGTGACAGGAGCGACTGCAGTAACTACAAAGGCAAGACCTTCGCTTGGTGATGCTGGTCCGCGTGCAGAGGCTGGCGGAACTTGTCTTTCCTGAGTCGTTATGTGGTTTCCCCACAATCTTGTACACGATTTTTCCTTTCGCGAACTACAGGAGAAATGCCATGAGCAGCAGAGACCCTTCTACACTGCTTTTATCAACCTCAAAAAAGCCTTCGACTTGGTTAGCAGAAAAGGACTTTTCTGGATCTTGTCCAAGATTTGCTGCACCCTCAATCTCCTCGGGAGTACAGAGTGCTTCGCCATACGTAGCGGAGTAAAGCAAGGATAAGTACTCTTCCCAAAACTCTTTGCTATCTTTTTTGCCTTTCTCCTACGCCATGCGTTCTAACCTCCCACCTGGTCTGATTGGCGACTTTTCAACCTGACTCGGTTCAGAGCCAAAACCAAGGTTCGAGAGATCATCATCAGGGACTGGTTGTTTGCGGACGAAGCAGCCATTGCCGATCACTATCAGCTTCAACTCAAGACTTTGCTTACTCTGTTCTCGAGGCTTGAAAGTTTTTGGGTCTTGTCGTTAGCCTGAAGAAGACCAAGACCATGGGCCAGGACGTCGCTGCCTCTCCAGAGATCTCTATCGATGATTACGAGCTGGAAGCTGTCCGACAGTTCACCCATCTGGGCTCAGCTATCACGAACAACCTGTCCTTAGATGCAGAGCTCAACAATCGTATTGGAAAGTCCACAACAACGCTTTCCCGCCACATTATATGCATCTGGGAGAACCCCGAGCTCTCTACGAAGACAAAGACAGCAGTGTAAGACAGCAAAACGTGAACTACTTACGCCAAACAGAAAAGGAAAATCAATACCTTTTACCTGCATTACCTTCGTCGATTCCTACGCATCTCCTGGCAAAACAAGGTTTCCAACGTAGAGGTTCTCTCTGGTGCCCAACTACCCAGTATGTACACCATTTTCAGACAACACCGTCTGCGCTGGCTGGGTCACTTGAGCCATATGGAGAATGGCCGTGCTGGGCAAACTAATGGTTGATCGTTGAACTGGGAATATTGTACTGATCGTTTTACGGGGATTCCATTTTACCAGGTTATGTAACAAGTTAAAACCTCCAAATTTAAGCCTCCTTTTTGCCATCAAATGGCAAACTTGAGAAATGCATGACTATGTAATTAGTCAAACGCTTTGAATCCAGTCCAGAAAGTCAATAGTATTAAGGCGTCTTTTGGGATGGATGTTCTTGTTGTTGTTAGAATGAGTCCAGATCATCATGTTTGGAATTTTTGTACTCTCCTAAAGCAAGAATCTCACACCAACACAATTAAAGTAGTTTGAAAAGATTTTAAACTGCGTTGAGTGTAATTACTGCACCCAGTAAGCCTTCCATATTTTGTATTTTATTTACTCAGAGTTACCTAATCGTGTTTGTATTCTTGTAGGCTACTGGTTACATGTGGCCAACGTTTACAGTGGGAATGATCATGTATGGAACATCGGCGTTTTTGTTCTTGCTGTTCAGAAACATGAGTTTCTCAAGTACGTAATACAAGTGACATATAAAGTTTTATTTTGAAGAGCATATAACACCAAGTCGGTTTTTTGATTTTCAAATAGAGTATTATATAATAAAACATTGGTTTGCAGACGCGGGCTTGTTAGAGAGGGGGATTTATTTTATAACCAGCACTTTTCGAAAACTAAAACTGAGATAAAACCGTTGATAAACTGTTTTCATGACACGACTTGCCTTATGTTTTAGCTCGGTCGCCTTTATACTGGGATGGGAGGATGGGGCTTATTAGAGAGGAGGGAGGGTGCTTATTTAAAACTTGAAGTTCTAGACGGCGGGCTTATTAGAGAAGGGAGGATTATTGGGGAGGAGGGCCTTATTGGAGCATTTATGGTATACTTAGAATTGGCTTGTAGAATTTTTCGCGCTAGAAGTGTCCTTACAAATTAAAATGACCATGGGTTCAGGTGCGTCTTGCCACAAAGTAAACAAAAAAGATGATTTTTAAACACGAGTAACTACTAGAGTTTCTATAATTTGCAAGAAAATCACTACCGTCTTCGATTCCCGGTGCCGGAACTTTTCTCAGGGTCTTAAAATAACTGCGGAGAAGGTGCTGCCTTTGCTCTAACATCTGGAAACAGTTCTAGACCCTAGTGTCTTCTCGGATAAGAACGTTAAACCGTAGGTCCCGGGTGGCAGGCCTTGAAGGGGACCTTGCGTCTGTTCTCCCCAGACTCCTCGGGTCAAAATGTCATAAAACAGTTGACATACCAAGTCGTTGTTTAATTAGCTACTACTTTTAAAAGTGTCGGTGAATCATCGTGATTATCAACAAATCATTTAGGTTTATTCGAGCTTGTTTCTCTACAGATTACAAGGAAGAGACTGATTTTATGCGCCATAGCAAGGACCTACTTCAAGTGCCAGGAGTCGTTGCTGGGAGTATGTTATATAACAATGATATTAATAATTATAGACCTTTCATGAATTGTAGCGATTTAAATACTCATTTGTCTACATCCAACTTTGCCCTAAGGCCTCGCTTTTAGTAACATATTCTTGTTTACTGATTTGGTATATAATAATTATTAATAGCTGATCAGGGATTATGTCATGCTTATATGGGTGTTAATTGTTTGTTGCAGTTGTAATTGCGCTGATGAGCTCGTTTGTTCTGGCTGTTCTAGAGCCTGTTTATGCCATCTTCGGTAAAGAGGTAAAAATATCAGCTTCTACAAAGCCTTACTGACTTTTTTACGTCTTTTTTTGTTGAGACTTAATAATTTTGTTAACAGCTTTGCTTTTTGACACATTTATTTTTCAATCACGAAGAAGAGGCGGGATTCGACCCCGTGTCCTCTGTCGCAATGGTGCAGTGGTTTTGTCGACTATCACTAAGCTATGAAGCTTGACCAATGATAACAAGTAAATTCAGTCTTGGGGCTTATCACCTCGACGGAAGTAAGGAAGTCCTGCAAATACAATGAAGTTATGTCAACGTTTGCAGTTGCGACTGGGGAGCCTGAAAATTAAGTTTTAGGCGCAGAGTTTTTCCCGCCAGTTAATGGAGAGCGATTTTTGTGGCTGAGTTTTTCCAGCGCTATGTAAAAAAAAAATAACTAAAAAAGTGACCATCTACACATCATCCAGGCACCCTGGGATATACCGCGTGTGGACTAGGCTAGAGATTAGTTCTTGCTTGTGATTGGTTCAGGCAAGCAGGCGAGGATCAGACATTACTCGATACTGATTTCGCAGAGCCACAAACAGTCCTTGACTTCCTATTTTTATTATTGACAGCATTTGTTGTCTTTTTATTTCCTAACTTACTTCTTAACTAAAATGATTGTAATATGTACCTTGCTCTTGTTTTCACCATGTAAACTTTCAAAATTCAATGAGATCAGCCGCAAAAAAGAGTATATATTTGTATCGTTGAAACAAAGACAAAGATATCAGTGTGTTTCTTGCAGGTGTTGAAACTGAATCCACGCACAATAGGACTCGTTTACACACCCGTGTGGGGCCTGTATCTCGTCTCGTCGGCACTCGCGGGTTTCCTCGCAGATAAAACGGTAAACCTATCGTGAATTAACTATGTCTAAAAGGTTGGGGACAGTTAAAGTTAGGATTACATGGTGGCATACCTTAAATCCTCGAATAAGCGCCGCATCCAAGCCCACAACTTTATAATCGCCGCAACGTAATAAGAGCTGCACCTCGCAGGCGTCAGTTTTGTCAGAACCTGACAATGACCCCTAAACACTGATCACAGAATCAGACAACAAAGATGTGAATGACCCTTGCTAAATGGTAGATAGTTACGGCGACATTGAAGATGACTATGAAATTGAATGACTTTTCTGACTTTTGAAAACTGAATACTGCAAACCCAGAGAATTTAAAGTAAGTAAAGTAAATTTTTATTTCAATGTTTTGGTAAGTACTAAAACAGCTATCTCCTTTAGGGTTGGTGCGTAGCTGGCTAGATTTATATCGCTTCGTGTCTTGGTGTATATCCACTGTTAGCATACACCAAACAGGCGAATGTTTTTCGCACACTCTGATTGATTCCCTTAAAATTGAGTACCCTGCAGGATATTCATTGAATCGGGAAAAACAACATGGCGTCACGATTTCCGAAACATGTGAGCGAAGCTGAACTTTTCAAAATAAATGAAACAGCTTTTGCGGCTCGGTGAATGCCCTTGTCTATTCACTTCTCCATAGGGGAAGAGTTGAGCTGGATTCCTCCCGAACGACACTAAAACAGAAATCTTCTCCAGAACTGAAACTTTTCTCTGACCTATTTTTCTTTTTTTGTTCCAGGGGAAGCATTTGTTTTTGATGCTGTTTGGTGTTGTGATGAATGTGATAGGATTTCAGTTGCTGGGTCCAGCGCCATTCCTAACGGGTTTGCCAGTTGGGTAAGAAGACGTGCATAGCTTATAGAATGGAGTAGTTCGTGTTTGGTGTTGTGATGAATGTGATAGGATTTCAGTGTCACTCCTAACGAGTTTACCTGTTGGGTAAGATGACATCCATAGCTTATAGAATGGAGTAGTTTGTGGTTGGCTTTAGTAGGAATTCAGTTTCTTGGTCCAACGCCGCTCCTAACAAATTTACCTGTTGGGTAAGATGGCGTCCATAGCTTATGCAATGGAGTAGTTGTTGATGGCTTTGTAAAATATTAACTAATCGATACATAGAATATAGTTTCTTTTTGTTGCGAACACACAGATACATACATACATACGTACAGACAAACAGACAGGTAGACAGGCAGGCAGGCAGGCAGGCAGGCAGACAGACAGACAGACAGACAGACAGACAGGCAGGCCGGCAGGCAAGCAGACAGACAGACAGACAGCCAGGCCGGCAGGCAAGCAGACAGACAGACAAACAGACAGACAGACAGACAGACAGGCAGGCAGGCAGGCAGGCAGACAGACGTTCATACATGCGTACATGCATACATGCATTCATTCATACAGACAGACAGATTGCATCAAATTTTTCTCTCCTTACTGTTACAGAACAATATGGCTGACAGTTCTAGCAGAGATTATCATCGGGACAGGAATAGCATTCTCGTTTATCCCGTCTATGCCTTTCATGATACGTTCAGCTACGTAAGTTATTTGCAAAACGAGACGGTGGCGCAGAGTCTGTATATAAGTGTTCATTGTATCTTAGTAAACCAATCAGACGTCTGCCTTCAGTCACATGCCAGTTCAACGTTTACAGTTGTTCTAAGTTTTTTGCCTGGCATTGTTTGTTTCGACATAATTTATAGCTAATACGGACTGGTTATGAAACCATTGTTGTAGGTCTTTGTTCGTCGTTTTCTTTTGTTGTATAGTCTTAGCCATGCACAAAATAGGTAAGGTTTTGAAATGAATTTATTCTCGCTAAAACTTAAAACAAAGAATGTGCTTGTTCACGTTTCTATAACATAAAACAAACCATCTTTGCCAACTCTTTACGTTTTCCCTTTTGGTTTTGGTGAGTGTACATTTTCATTTCACAAAAAATGATTTTATTTTAGCTCGCTTTGTTGCACTTTCATATACGTGGATAAAATTATTTTCATTTACTTGTAAATTACCAGTTAAAAGTTGGTTTGTGGATTGCTTTTTTGGCACAACAACTGGTGATTCATCTTCGCCTAATAAATAAATCTCGGGTTATGAGTTTTTGGTGTGGCAATCAAATATTTCCCTGAACCCCTGAAAGGCGATTTTGTGCTTGGAAACAATTTGTTGTTTTTATTAACTTCAGAGAGTATGGAATGGACGTCAGCTCGTCAGCAGGAGGCGTTCTATCTGGAATCTTCTCCTGTGTGGTCTTCTTGGGGTAGGTATGTAATAGTAACAAAAAAAATAATAACAATAATAATAATAATAATGATAAAAATAATGAAAATGAAAATAATAGTAATAATAATTAACTGAACATTCATACTGATAAAATATATAGCATAGCCTAGGACTAGTCTGGTTATGCTATTGATCATATAAAACCACAACATCAACAAGTGTCAATAATAATAATAATAATAATAATAATAATAATAATGATGATGATGATGATGATGATGATGATAACAATATAGTTATTATGATAAAAATTACTATTATTATTTATCATTGTTATTATTATTGTTAGTTATAAAGATAACGATTATAATCGTTTCTGTTGTTTTACCGCAGGAGGCATCTTTTCGTTTTTATTGCCATGTAATTATATCATAGCAATACTAATAATAACATTCATAACTATCTTCCTTGTGTGATAGTATGTTTTGAGATAATAATAGATGAACGACAGTAACAAAATGATAATAATAATGAAGATAATGATAATAGTAACAACCTTAACCTTCTTCTTAATCTAATGACAAGTATGTGTTTAGAACGACACGCTAGCAGTTACAAAAATGATGATAAACAACAAAAATAACTATGACAAAGCAAACAAGAGAACGTGCCTAGAACTAAGCGGATGAAAATTCCACCCAAACCTCCTCCTCAGCTCCTGTGTAGTTAATTACAATCAGATAGTCGTGTGTCTAACAGCCACACCTTCCCCCATAAAGGCAGAGACTTTAGCCGGCAGTGTCAAATTTGTTATCTATTTTAATCGATTTACATGTCCCGCAAAATTTTAGTGCGTTCCTAGGACCAACAGTTGCGGGCGCAGTTGCCGACTACGTAGAAATCCAGTGGGACTTTTCGGTAAGTTAACTTCGTTCAAATACAATAGAAAGCTCTACAAGTTCTCCCACTTTAGATTTCCAGCACTTGTTACAAAGTCGTGCAGAGGATTTTGGTATTGAGGGTCTTGGAAAGTTCGCTATTAATGTGTCACATTGAAATTCATTCAGATTTTCTCTAAGTTAACAATTGACAGGTCACAACACCGGGATCACTCTAGTCTTTTCAGAACTTGTTTACAAAGTAATAAAGTGGACTTTGGTATAGGCCGGTGTTAACGACTCATATAGTATTCATTCAAAGATGCTCTAAGTTATTAGTTGATAGGTCACGACACCGGGATCACCCTAGTCTTTTTCCACAAGTGTTATGGGTTCTGTTTAGTACCCCGATATAGGAGATCGAGAACTTGGGAGTATCAACGTTCTTATCTGGGAAGAAGCGAAGGCCTAACCGTTTGCAGATGTTAGGCAGCACCTTCTCCTCAATAATTTTAAGACCCTGGGTGAAGGTCCGGCACCAGGAATCGAACCCTGGGACAAGTTGTTCAAAGTTCGATTACCTTTATCCAAGGGTTAAAATTTTTTGGCCTACGTTCTTATTTTCAACCATAAAGTGGCTGATTCGACATATCATTTTGGAAATGATAAGGTTTTCTTCGAAAAATTTAAACAGTACTTTATAAGAACCGTAAACCTTTCCTTGTATGGAAGAAATCTCTGCCGGCTTGAATCGGCTTAATCAATGGTTAAAGTTAACCAGCCTTTGAACAATCCAGCCCAGGCCCCCAGCACAACAGAACATTCTTATTTGTCAGGCAGTGGTCCTGGTAATAGTTGTTTCTCGTGTGCTAAATAAAATTTCACTTCGGTTCTAGTTTGTACGATCTTTCTTCATTCTTATTTGTTCGCACAAATAAATTAAACAAATTTTTAACGTCTTGGATCAAATGTTTGATTTTTTCTCTTTCAGATCATTGGATTTATATTGTTAGCACAGGTGAGTTTTGGTGCAAGAGTTGAACCCCGCTAATCCGAACAAAATCCAATTGCCCCAGGATTTGTTCTTAGAAACAAAACCAGTTAACTCAAACTCGTTAATTCGAACTCCCGCTAATTCGAACTGTTTTTCTACTCACAAAGCGTAAGTCGGACATAAAAGAAAGCAAACTAGCCATACGTGATCGAAAAGAACAAGCAAGAAGTGTGTTTTTTGTAGGCTGTCGTTGTCGATGGAACCGTCTCTGATGCTTAAGTTCCCTAGAATAAAGACGCTAAAACGTCAATTCCTAACAGCTAAGCTAATATTTTTGGCATGTTTATGCTTAAGTAGAGCATTCTCGATATTTAACCACAACTACGTTGTTTTTGCAGACTCATTATTTAAAAGAATGAAAATCCAAAAAAAAAATTGTTAAAAATATGAATTTATGTATAGTTTCTGCAAGGTAGATTTAACTAATGATTTAAATTCAAACGTTTGATTGAGATATTTTATTTTCTTCCCCCACAGCTCGTATTCCTAGCCATGTTTACATTATGTTCAAGAATATTAAGGTGTGTGTAAACTTCTTGAATAAAAACGATTTCTAGTGTCGAAACAAGGCTATTCAAGCAGCTGGGCGTCTTTTGGCCAATCCCACCCCATGGGGCCGGAGTGTTTTCGGCCACCCCACTCCCGCCCCCGCCCATCCCCAATCCAAGCTAGAAGAGGTACTTCTTTGTATGAATTTCAAATTCGGCTCCCGAAATAGTAGTGTCGTTATGTGACGCTAGTAGTAAGAAAATCTGTCATAAAATATAGGAAGGCGTTCGAAGTAACGCCATTTTTCGAGATTTGGGACGTGGGGGGGCAAGTCTCCGGACCGGACCCCCTATGATACTCACTCAAACCATAGAAAGCATTCCTAATTTGTTTATGACTTGGTGAACGGGGGGCTGGTTTTGCATCGTACACACGGACATTTAAATGAGTCAGTTAAAGATTAAGCTAGATTATGGATGCGGTTTCTTGACCAAGTGACAACGGTTTAGAGTTTTTAAGATTGACATTTTTTAAAACCATTTTTAAAACAGCATGGTACACTGGAAAATAGCAACAGAAAAAACTTTAAAATATTATAGTGAAACCTCGATAACAAGGAGTTCCAGGGGACCGGAAAAATTGCATGCTCGTTATATCGAAGCGTTTCTTTATAATCTTGAACAACAACGGTAATTTATTGTACCCTCATTCATACTTAATACTTTTTTTTATAGAATTACAGTATTTAGGGTACCAACTTCCAAAAATAACTTTAAAGCTAAAATAATTGAGAAGTTGGATCGGATAAAGAACTTAGAGATGTTATGGGTCGGAACTGTTAAATTTACATAGATTATTTTAGAGTACAGTAGATTTGTATTCGTCGTTTAAAAATACAAAAAAAATCGAAATTTAAAATTACACACTGAAATAAAAGGTAAGAAACTGGACCAAAAAGCATTTCACAATTATTCCAAGAGCGCGCGTTGAATATGAGATGGTAAATAGCCCAAGAGGCGCGTAGCGTCGAGTTGGTTATAAATATCCTCATATCCAACAAGCGCGAATGGAGTAATTGTTTTATTTTTATTGTAATCTCAATATGAAAATTTAACACTCCGGTGCGGGAAAACCGAAAAGTCCCAGAACGATGAGAGGTTGTTTAAATCTGACACGGATCTTTATTTGATTCCTTTTTAGATCCAACGGCAATTCCGGTAAACAGAATTTCATGCCGCACGTGCCAGCCGAGGCGTGATTCAACATACAGCCTTGGAGAAGTATTCAATGAAAAATATCCGCGTCTTTTTCCCTGGCATTCAGTTTTCCCTTTCTCAATTGTACTGGGCCAGATAGTACGCCCCATTTGATTGGCTGGGTTACGTCTTACTGAAGCTGATAGGGCCGCGGAGCGGTGACGTCTAATCAGTCCGTGATCGCTTATAATCAACTATACGCCGTTCTCATTGGTTGTATAGCTATTTTCAAACATAGCGTACTGATTTCTACAAAAAAAACTTTGCGCAATGAAATTCTTGTGTTACATGTAATAAAATCAGAAACGTTTTCCTTTTTACGCAATTTAACAAAAAGAAAAATGATTTTTTCTGAGCTTTCAACTTGTGAATCAATAATTTCTTCTTCAATTATGTATCCAAGATTCAGACTACCATTTGATATAAGAAGCGCAAGTATCAACGTACTAATGGACATATCGAGCGAGCAGTTTGCGAGACGTATGTCAAGCGGGAATAGACAAGAATCGACCAGTGACTCGGCTCCCCATGTGTGTCTCTGTAGCTCAGTGGGTAGAGCATGACCGGTAATCAGAGGGTTGCGGGTTTGATTCCCGTGAGTGACTCAGAATTTTTTCCGAGCTTTCAATTTGTGAATCAATAATTTCTTCTTTAACCAAAATCTTTTAACTCCACCATAACAAACTACCGTATCGGATCAGTATAACATGACGGCCTCCGTGGGATCCCGTGAAGGCTCAGTTTGTATGAACGACTTTTTTCTTCTTCAATCTTCAGATTGTGATGTACGCGTAAGTTCATAAAAAACTTTTCTAACCGCGCTTTCATTATTTTTTGAAAGTAATGAGTACAATCCGTACGTGCGCAGTTTCCATCAAGTAATCCCTGTTTATCGCATACAACGATGAGAAATAACGAACACGTATCGCTTAGAGCGCCTCTTTATTGATCCACTCTTTGGAAATATCAGATAATAAATAAAAGAGTCATTTAAGAACATTTTGAGGCAGAAGTCTTTAACAAGGTTTGAAACAACCAAGCCTCGGCCGAAAGTTACTGGTTGTTATAAAGATGAAGTATGTAACCACAGAGCGACCGAAAATAGCGATAAGTTTCGGTAATCTTCTACAGTTCACGGAAACGTTTGCCTTTTGTCGTCCTCGCACTCGATTCGACATATTACAAGACAGCGGATGTAAATTGTTAAATGATATTTGAGAACCGATAACAATATGCAAATATGAATTCGATTAACGTGCAGAATAGTACAGACATGTTTGATTCTGAAAATTTGAGGGCATAGCCGTTCTAGATGGAGATTCATAAAAACATTTCTAACAGATGTGAGCAAAATTCGTATGCTTGCACCTCCATGAAATAATCTCGTACCGTGTAATGACTACATCTTTCAGAGCTTTGCCCAAAGTTTGTGGTTTTCCAAGGAGAAATACTTTTAACAAGGTCCGAAGGGGCAAGCCTTGACTATTTTTGCATTTTGCACTTGCCACAAATCCCCGCAAACGCACTTTATTTATTAGGACAAGGCTCAAAATATTAGAATTACTCTCCAGAAGAGTGCTAGTGCCGGAGAAATACTCGTGCGAGTTTTAATTCACAAAGAAATGCGTGAGACTCGCTCAATGCGTGAAATTTGAGGGCTGTGATTACACGCTTTTTTAATAAGAACAACTTTATAAGAACAACGAGGTTCAAATTGACCGAAATTTAAGAACAATTTGTAAGCCCGGGCTGGATTGCTGAATTTTAAAACTTGACTGAACTTCGATCTTTAACTGAACAATACAGTATGAATAAGAAATGCTTCGCAGTTTACCATCAGTACACTGGAAAATGGCTCAGTTGCGAAACCACGATAAATCCTTGACTGAATTGATCAAATTCGTTTTCAAAAGTGTGTATTGCAATATCTTTAGGCTTAGTTTTTCTTCAATTTAAACACATATAGAAACTATATATAACTAATCTCTTGGTTTCTCGGTCTATCCAGAATTGACTGAACACGACCGAAAAGTTTTTGAAAAACAAAACAAACGGGTTCATAGTAGTTTTAAAATACGAAGTGTCTCGGTGTCCAACAGCCGCCGTATAGGGTTTCAAAAAAACTTCGTGTCCGACAGTCGATAAATTTATCAAAAATAAACCAAGTATCCACAGTTTTTCTCAACTTAACTAATACAGTATTAATAAGAAGGCTCAGTTGCACAAGATGACCGCCACAAAAATTTACATGTAAAATATCTGACAGAGCCCGGCGCTCTGTAGCGAAGTTGAAAATCTTCCGTGGGACTCTTTTTTTTTTCTCTTGTGGAACATGTCAGACATATAACTTTAAAATACTCCGTGTGTCCGACAGTTTGGAAAACATTTTGTTTAGCTTGCTCTTTTCTATATATTATGCAAAGAACATGAATATGGTTGAGTTACGTTCTTGCGAATTAATTACCGACCGCGAAAACCAACAGAGGAAAGAATTAAACAATGATTTATTTCACAATATATCGGTCAACCGATCCGCTCATGACTCATAATTTGTCAACCAAGATCAGCTATTTCATAAAAAAAAACTTCATTTATATGCTTTTCTTGACTGAAAACTTAACGCACTGCTAAGATTATATATGATGACTGTCGGACACGGAGAATTTCACATCCGACAGCCCTTCGTATATAAACGCGATCAGTCTTGTTATCGCTCCAGGCGCGTGACTGAATTTATAAACAAATTTCATTGCTTTATTAGATTGCATAGTTAGAGTGTAGCGGGGCCGGGGGGGGTACTTCGGGGTCAAAAGGGTAGGGATGACCGTCGGAAAAGTCCCAAATATACCCTAAAAAGTACCAAGGGATAAAAAAAATTCCCCCTAAAAATACCTCTCGGTTATAAAATTACCCTAAAAAATACTAATTTTCCCATGATAGCTGGCGGATCGGCGCAAAGTTTTTCGTGATATGCAGTGAATAAAGGCGCGCGAGTATTAGAACGATTGTCAAAGGAATTTTTCTCAATTTGTTATCAGTATTTACGTTTGGCACGGGACTGCAAGCAGTCCAATAGCTTGGGGTTTTTCAACCCTAAAGATAACCAGACTCTTGGTATACCACAGAATTTCTTTTAACAACCCCTAAAACTACTGGACTGACAATTTTAACCACTAAAAATACGACGGTCATACCCACCATCCCAATATAGGGAGTACCCCCCCCCCCCCTCGGGTAGCGGGCAACTCACGTTAAACTTATCGAATGTCGGACACCAAGACATTTCGTTTTTAAAATATTCTCATTTTAAAATCTATATCAATCTTTTATTCGTCTTTTTATTTATCAAAACCCCACCAGGTCGCAAGGGAGGTTAAATTTTCACCAGCTTCGTCAAAACTTGATCAGTTTTTTCAGAATTGACAAGGGCCCAGGTTGGTCAAAACCAGCTCTGTTATAGCTTAAGTTTGCCAAACTAAAAAATTATTGTTCAACGTCATTTTGGTCAATTTTTTCTTCGACTACGTTAATACTACAAATCAATGAAGCCGTAAAAAATGGAATTTCCTGTTGGTATGTATGTTATTAGCAGTTCGCACTCATTGTCCCATGAGGGTTTGTTTGTGCACATAAACCGCTCTCTATTGAGTTCACACTGACTTGACGTCGCACAATCACAGGATCATTTTGAATTCGCTTGGTCCTTATTTCTTGGTGGATTATTTTTTTTTTTCCAATGGTGTTAACAAATGACACACTGACCCTTGTGCGATGCCTCTCTACATTTGAGTGTTATCATATTTAATTTAAACCAGAAACATTTTCTGTTCGCCTGAGCGTAGCGAAAGAGAATAGAATGACTGTTATAGCGCGGTCAGCATGAATCCAAAATTTATCTGACATCTTGAAACTGTGAATGACGAGAACTATTTGTCGACTACAGCCCCATCCCCCCCCTCCCCAACAAACCTCTCCTCCCCGATCCGTCGGCCCTGGTTATTAAAGAACGCCCTCGAAACCAAGTGAGAAGCAAGTTCTAAGTTTTAAAAAGGTAGCAAAATGAGAAATCTGCGTTTTGACTGTAAAATGCTATTACGTTTTTTGATATACTGACTAACAAAACACACTATAGTATATTAAGCCGCCATTTGCCACGACAATAGTTGAGTAAACAGGAAGTTTTTTAGTTCAAACACCGTAAAAACTGCCTACAGCGATACATGGTAGAACAAGTCTGCAATAATTTGCTGTAATGCTGCAATGCGGAACTTTAAGGTAGCTTCTTGTTTACGCAATTAACTAAATGTTTTTGTAACCTTAGCTGTTAAAAGCCTAACATAGAGAGAAAATGTTCAGTACTCCGGTTCAGCGCGAGCAGAAAACAGTTAAAGAGTTGAAGAAAGAAAATTGTGCGTAAAGATGGCCAAATTATTGGTGACGATCGCAGTTTTGATGGCGGTTTTTGCCTTCAATTCAGCGTCCTGTGCAAGTAAGTACACACAGTATATATAATACAAACTTTGATTTTTTTTTTCCCACTTTTTTCGTAAATGTCGAAAAATTGTGGAATTGAGGAATTGTACCCGACCCAGTGGCTCGGTTGTTTTGAGTGGCGTAGTGGCTGTTTTGTAGGTCGTGGGTTCGAATTCCATCGCCGGAGGACGGAAAATTTTTCTCTTTCCTTTATGCGGGTTTAGATTCTTGTTGATGCTGTAAATCGGCGAAATTCGAAATATACCCCATTTTAGTTCTAGTGGCAAGGCCTCACTCGAATCTTTTTTTTGCACACTCTTTTTTTCTTATTATAAGAATACTGTTTTTCGGACTGAGATTGATTATTCTTGTTTTTTGACCGATTTTAAGCTCTCGTTTGTTGGCGCATTTTTTATTTCCTCTGGAATTGCTTTTGCTATTTGCTGAACTTTTGATTTTCAAGAAAACATCGCCTTTTTAGTTTTATACAAGTTAATATTTAGCTATATGAGCCGGAAAACAAAAATGTATTCAAATCCGGACTTTGTTCAGATACCGATAGTAATGAAATATTTTTTTCAAACATGCAAACTGATGTTCTTAACAAAATCTGACCCTCAGCATATTATTACGTTGGGTAACAGGTGTAGAAAGAGGACCATTCTTCAAACTTGTGTACTTCTCCCTTTTCTTTTTTTGCTTATTTCTCAAATTTATGGCTTTATGTATTGTTAAAATTCTTTACGATTTTGTTGAGTCTGATACGAAAACATTTACATAACAAACTGATATATCTTAGTTTTACAATAATATTAGGTGCGTGCATTGCCTTACGGAAAACTATTGTAATAAACTCTATCTCCATTACTATGGAATACAAATGATATGCTAAGTGGCGAACACTATGTCTAATACTCTTAACTTTGTTTTCAATAAAAGTAGAAGGCGCAATCCTTTAGAACTAAAACATTTCTTCAAGTATTTCCGGGCGGAACAGATCTGCAGCTTGCTGTAATCACAGCTACTGAACTCACAAGTCCTGAACAGCAAACTATAAATCTATATAGTACTTTATCAAAATCACAAACTCTCTTATCAAGTAGCTGTTTACGAAAACATTAAGAATAATATCTTGGCAGGAAAGTATTGAAAAATAGCCAAGTTCAATAAAAACAAAGAACTTTCGACTCACTAATTTATACTATATCGATCGTTTGAGTAACTTAATTTATTTGCCTCAAACTTGCTGTACTTTCAGATAATCTGCTTTCTATTTTCTCTGATTGTAACATTCTTAAATTCTTAATTTGTTTATAGTTTCACTGCAAAATATAACTTTATGAAAATACTAAATTCCTTTTGAAACGCGATAAAACAAAGCAACTATATTCTGAGAGTAAAGTGTCAAAAGGCATGTCGTAACAATATTCTTTAAATTTAGTTTCAATTTTCTTTCCTTCCTTCCTTCCTTCCGCAAATCTAGAGAAATTCATCTTATAAATTCAGTTAATTACTCACCAAACTGTCCAAACCACACTCGCCCAGTTCCTCAACACGCAAAGACTAACAATAACAAAGAATAACAAAGTGTTTGAAGAATATTGTAAGTCCAAAAAGTTACTTCTGGTGTAATTTGATTATTGATAATGATATAGTGTGACACAGTTTTGTTAAATGTTAAGAAAAAGAACAAACCACTGTGACAAAAAGTTGTTTGTTTGCCTTTCATAAGCCATTTGCAGTTTCAAAGTTGAGTTTTTATTAAATTGAATTGCAACTGTTCATATTGAGCAATGCTGATGACAATCACTAGCACATTAGTAATGCAGTAATGTGGCTTATAGTACAACAATAATTTGATAATGATGCAATATATGATATATTGCATCATTATCAAATTATTGTTGTGTGATATTATCACTTAGGTTTATGTAACATCTTAACTCTTTTCATCCACAGCCAGTTTATCAACACCTAACTTCTCCTTACATAACCCATACTTAACAAGTCATTTTGTAATGCAAAAATGAAAATTGATCAAACAAGGAAAGCTGCAGAGAATGAAAATCTAATTCTCCTCAACTGACTGCATTAAAAGTATGATTCTTAATTGGGACAATTTACCACCACAACATTTGTC
>JAOBAT010020012.1:31938-43365 GCA_026413305.1 Hydrozoanthus tunicans | reverse complement strand
TCCTGTAGCTCAGTTGGTAAGAGTGTCTGACCAGTAATCAGAGGGTCATGGGTTCCTGTAGCTCAGTTGGTAAGAGTATTTGACCAGTAATCAGAGGGTCATAGGTTCCCATAGCTCAGTTGGTAAGAGTGTCTGACTAGTAATCAGAGGGTCATGGGTTCCTGTAGCTCAGTTGGTAAGAGTGTCTGACCAGTAATCAGAGGATCATTGGCTCCTGTAGCTCAGTTGGTAAGAGTGTCTGAACAGTAATCAGAGGGTCGTGGGTTCCTGTAGCTCAGTTGGTTAGAGTGTCTAACCAGTAATCAGAGGGTCATGGATTCCTGTAGCTCAGTTGGTAAGAGTGTCTGACCAGTAATCAGAGGGTCATGGGTTCCTGTAGCTCAGTTGGTTAGAGTGTCTAACCAGTAATCAGAGGGTCATGGGTTCCTGTAGCTCAGTTGGTAAGAGTGTCTGACCAGTAGGTCAGAGGGTGTTCAGTTGGTAAGAGTGTCTGACCAGTAGGTCAGTAGGTCAGATCAGAGGGTCATGGCTACCTGTAGCTCAGTTGGTAAGGGTGTCTGACCAGTAATCAGAGGGTCATAGGTTCCCATAGCTCAGTTGGTAAGAGTGTCTGACTAGTAATCAGAGGGTCATGGGTTCCTGTAGCTCAGTTGGTAAGAGTGTCTGACCAGTAATCAGAGGATCATTGGCTCCTGTAGCTCAGTTGGTAAGAGTGTCTGAACAGTAATCAGAGGGTCGTGGGTTCCTGTAGCTCAGTTGGTTAGAGTGTCTAACCAGTAATCAGAGGGTCATGGATTCCTGTAGCTCAGTTGGTAAGAGTGTCTGACCAGTAATCAGAGGGTCATGGGTTCCTGTAGCTCAGTTGGTTAGAGTGTCTAACCAGTAATCAGAGGGTCATGGGTTCCTGTAGCTCAGTTGGTAAGAGTGTCTGACCAGTAGGTCAGAGGGTGTTCAGTTGGTAAGAGTGTCTGACCAGTAGGTCAGTAGGTCAGATCAGAGGGTCATGGCTACCTGTAGCTCAGTTTGTAAGGGTGTCTGACCAGTAATCAGAGGGTCATGAGTTCCTGTAGCTCAGTTGGCAAGAGTGTCTGGCAAGTAATCAGAAGGTCATGAGTACCTGTAGCTCAGTGAGTGAGAATGTCTGGTCATGACCAGTTATCAGAGGGTTTCTGTAACTCAGTGGGTGAGAGTATCAGACTAGTAATCAGAGAGCCATGGGTTCCTATTACTTAGTGTGTGGGACTGTCAGACCAGTAAACAGAGTCACGGGTTCCTATAACCTATTGGGTAAGGCTGTTTGAACAGTGGTCAGAGGATCTTGAGTTCCTGGGTAAAAGTGTTTGACAAATATTTAGAACATCATTGATCCCAGTTCCGTCTGGGACTAAGAAGCCCTTTTCTGCAAACTGGAAAAATATGTTTCTGTTTATCATTCCAACATGCTGAATTACATTCCTAATGATAAACGTTTAAGCCTCAAACATAGGGGAATACATAGTTTACTGTAAACCATGTTTTACTTTTTTGGACATTGGTTTTATGTTTATTCTTCTGCCTTTGATTAGAGCTTAGGCATTGGTTAAAGTGTTTCATTAAGAATCGCACTCCCGAAAAAGATATTTCTTACAGCTATGAAGTGTTTGTTGTCTCATTTCATTCTTGCAAAAAGATCTGAAAAATTAGATATTACTTGAAGAAAACCGAGTTTTATGTATGTACAACACCAAATTTTAAGTACTACCTTTCGCATTTGTTCACCATAGTTCTTCCTCTCTGTTTCATCTCATCAAAACAAGTTCCACGAACGAACGCTGGGCTAAACGCAGCCACTAAAACAGCGTGCAGTGTAGTCATATCCTGGTCTGGCCTCAGTATTGGTTCGTTTTCTTTTTGCAAGAACCTACTGGGCCGAACAATGCCTCTTCGCTTTGATTCACTTAACTTGCTGGCATCATTTTCTGATTGGTTGCCAGCATGATCGAACGTTACCTCGTTTTCAGTTCCACCACCGTCCTCGTCAGTATGTAGAATCTTCAGAAGAGAATTGACTTTCGAGTGGGATTCACTGTCGGAAGGAAGGTAGGCTAAGACACGAGAAGCTACCTCTGCGACTGTGTTCTCAAATTCTTGGAACCGTTTGACGTTAAGCGCGTTGTCATAACAGAATTGTTTTCTAAAACTGCTGATGCGTGGTTTCTTTCTAATTGACTTGGCCCCTTCAGCTCCATCATCATGTTTGTTGTTGGTGATACCTAATGTAGATAAATAAATCAGAATATTTGAGTAAAAGCCTTATAAAATTATTAAACGCGTACAAAGCGAACTAGTGAAAGTGTAACGTAATTTTCTTCCTTGAAAAGCACTTGCTAGAAAACAGTTTCAGTTTGAAGTTTGAGCATTTTTAGCAGGTAACTGCAATCAACGCTTAATTTAATATTCTCTGTTCTTTACCACCTGAGTAATAGTGAATGAGTTGGCGCAGTGGTAAGATCTCTGCCTCTCAATCATGAGATTCCTTGTTCAATCCTCGGCCTGGTCGAGGGTTAACATTTGGATGATCGTCTTCCTTGCTAGAGTTTACAAATTTTTTCATCTTCCCGGGGTCTGCAAAACAAGTGCCAGTTTACATGGAATGCTTTGAAGCGGCAGCTAGATGCATCAACACATGATTCTGGTCCGCTGGGGCGACATCAATGATTGTAAAACGCTTTTGAGCAACTGTGTCACTCCACGTTACAAGATTTAGTCTTGTTGCTATGGGAACAAAGGGTTAGAGCACTAGTGTGAAGATCAGTTCCGACTTACTTGTATCTTTGTGTCCCGAACACACAACTTTATCCAACCAGGCCATGAACACGTTCCTCATCATGATTGGCTCGCTGTAAAGGCCTTTGTCAAATTTCACTCTGGCATCAAAACTTCGCTTAAGGGATGGTAGAAATTTTTCTGGATCTTTCATAATCTAGCAAGAAAGCAAAAGAAACAAACCTCCTCACCATTTCTGTCTGGACTTCCAAGATTCAGTACAGATACCAAGCTTGGTACACAAAAAACACATACTTTTTTGTAACTTTGTCAATAACCGCATCCACGTTTTCTCATTCAGTGTGTAATTAATCAGAAATTCTTCTGGAGGTTCTTAAATTTTACAGTTAGCACTTGTTATATCGATATTCACGAAAACTCGCATATTCAATTCCAAGGTTAATCGGAAACCGTATGATCATCGGTGTTAAATGTCATTTAAGTTGTAAATGAATTGCCTTCACTCCAAAGCATGTGATTAGGCGACCCAGCTTTAACCAGATTTTTCTGCAACTACAAAAAAATTAAATGATTTGCCTTTAAAACTCTCCAGAGGACGTATATCCCTAAATTAAAACAGACTCCGTACAATGACTTCTAAGGTGTCATAGCCCTGATATACAACAAATACATATAACATTTTCTACAAAAAGTAAATGGTCAAAAGAAAAGAAAAAGCAATTATAATACTCCGTAGTAGCTCTGGTCAGGTTTTAACAATATGCTGTTTGTTTTTCAGCCCGTTCTGTTTAACAGACACCTCTACTTTTCTCCAAAGTTTGAATCAGAAGACACCAGAGGCAGTACGAATATTTACAGCTAAAGAAGCACTGCTATTACCATAATTGTTGGCAAACTGAAAGGGTCTTGTCTGAGTGACAGAGCAGCGGCCATAACGATTGCGTCACAAACGCAGTTAAACAAGGCACCATAGATCACTAGACGGCACTTCAGGAGATCAACAGGTAGCGAAATGGCTACATGCCCCAAAAGCGTCATTTCAGCATGCTCAGAGTTCCCTAAACCAAAAAATGACATTTCAAGTAACAACTACAAAACCAATGGCCCATTTGCAGAGTCTTATCTCTGTGATAAACCGCAGGCCCACCAAAACATTTGAATGAATAAATAAATACGACCAGTAATAAAGGAATCGATCAAATAACGTTGTTATCATCTTATTTAAACTTTTACAAAACTAAGTGCTATCATATATTACTGCTATTATGACATATAATTATTGACATTTAGTCTAAATATCTAACAGATCAGGGTTTTTTTGTGAAAAATATGTAAAAAGTATGTCCGGAAGGTGTCTTTTGTAGCTTGTACGCTCTTCCCCTTTTCCCCTGCCAAGTGCTAAAACTCTTGATAAAGAGTGAAATCAAAAGTTTAATGTCTGTTCATTTGAAGTGGAAAACTTGAAAAATCTATTTCTAGTCTTATACCATTTTTTACATCCATCATGGAAACAGTTTTACAATGTCCAGGCTCCGCTTAAGTGAAGAGATACTTTTTTCCTGGGTTTCCATAAGGCTTTGTGAACAGGATAAGAGGTGAATAGTTTTAACTCTACTCAATTGCAATAGTCTACATAAAACAAAAGGACTCCGTTGTCCACTGAAATGCCACGCCTGAGGGTCATATGTTGACTCTCAAAGACTTTGTTTTTGCTTTGGGAAGAAACGCTCAAGAAACAAAGACTGAACCTGTTAAACCATCATACCAGTTAATGCTCCAATATCAGACAAATGCTGAGTTGCATCGTTCAATTGAGCCAAAGATGGAGGTTGCACTGCTTGTGATAGTAACTCTCTCACAGTCTCGCCTGGTGCAATTTTTTGACCAAGATGCTTGGTACGAAGGACAAGTTTTTCAAGGGGTGAATTCTCCATTTCAGCCGCGTCGAACTCGTCCAGTTCATAATAGAATTGTTCTGTGAACATTCTGTACACAAACCCTTCAAAAACGCGTCCTGCACGACCTAGGTTAAAAAATGTTAAATTTGAGAGCTATAAAAAGTTTAAAGTCCCTATCAAGCTTATTTTTTTAAGCTCCAGATGAAAAGTATAACCCTTTAATGATAGTAATTCTCGAAAATAACACCTTTTCTCGCCATTCCTGTTACATTTTTAGACTTGAAGCGTGCAATGGTGACGTAGCAGGAGGCATATGACGTAGCACAAGGCATGAAGCAGAGACAATCTCGAAAAATTCAATTTTGGCTACAATAGTCACATTGTTGTAACTTTAACAATGAATTATTCCCTTGAGAATGCTTGAAATAAAAATTCTATGACATTTTCTAACAGAAATAGATATTTTTAAACAAAACCAATCAACTCACTGCTGCTACGTCACAGAATACCACTCCCCGGCCTGCTCGGTCAAAGTTTACATTCCGATCTTTTTGTGATTTAAAAGCATAGTTAGACGTGGACATTTTCTTTGGTTATTTGAATTTTGAGTTCACAGATGACAACAGTTTTATATTAATCCAAAAAGTAAAAAAATAAGCTTGATAGGGTCTTTAAACAAATTCCATTCAAGAACAATAGACATGAATTTCTTGGTCCGGTTGTTCAAAGACCGATCAGTCCTAACTTAAGGTTAAAAGAATCCTCCACTGTGTAACATTAGCGTTCTCAATTAAATATTTTATTAAGTCTATGACCATATCAGCAGCTAAAACTTGATAAATCTGCGCATATAACTAATTCCAAGCAATTTAGTTTGATCAGTTTTGTTGTTTGAAATTCCCGCGCGCCGCCATCTTGATTTGTGACGTAACTTGGTTGTAGTGTCTCCACTTGAGATAAATACAATAGTAATGAACGAGAGGGGGTCTGGCACTGCAACCACGTTATGTCAAAATTCAAAATGGCGGAGCGCGGGAAATTAAAACTGTAAAACTGATGAAAACAAATTGCTTGTCGTTAGTTACATGAACAAAAATATCAACCTTGTGCTGCTGATATGAACACAGAAATAAAAATTGAATAAATATTTGATACCAATAATAATATACAAGGGAGGATTCCTTTAAGCTTTTATTCCCTGCTCGTGTTTCTTTCGATCCGTTATTTTGTTTGTTTTGCTTGAAATTCTGAGCGGTGTTTGTAAGCAAAGCATACCTTAAATTGTAAACTGTTTGTATTTTTCTTAAACCCAATGTTGACCGGCCTTTGAACATTGGGGCCGTAACGTTACTACGTTAATAACATAGAGGGAAAAATTACTTAGCGCTGATTGAATAACAGAGGAGGCATCTCTTAACTCAGGGCAAAATTACTTAGCGCTGTTTGGTCGCTAGTATACTTCCGAAAATATCCGAAGATTCTCCGAAAATTTTAAAAAGTCTCAAAAAAAGCCTTAAAACATATTCCGAAGACTTTCCGTTTCCAAATACCGAGGTTTTGTTGCATCTCCAGCAATTTCAAAGAAACTTGGGATGAATGAGTTAAGCTATGCAACACTTTCTCATGGGATACCGCGGAGAATGAACAATTCCCCTCAATGTCATTAACATATTTTGGAAAAAGTTGAAAACACTCGTGAAATTAGTCCTTAATTAATAGATTCTCAATTACAATCCAAATCGGCTACCAGGTTGGTTTGGGACTTTGGCTTAGGTAGGGCTAGGTAAAGATACCAACCAAAGGAAATGTACAGGGGACTCGTCTTTTTAATACCGATCCAAACTAAACTATCCATTGACTAGAAAAGCTGGCCCGCGGCTGTAATAAATTTGAACAGCAAGACCCAAAAAATTGGTTGACAACAAACAGCCATAGTATGTGAAAATTGAAAAAGTGTATTAACCTTCTCTTTGCTTAGCACTTGCTTGAGAAATCCATGTGTTCACAAGACAGTTCATCTGTCGTTTAGGATCATAGACGAGTTTTCTACGCAGTCCATAGTCGATAACCACGCGGACTTTCGGGAGCGTCAGCGAGCTTTCTGCTATATTGGTAGCAAGGATGACATGCGCAGTATCACTCGGTGGCTCTTTGAAAGCAGCTTCTTGCTCGTCCATAGGAATCTGAAACATCGAAATGAAATTTAGGAAAGATCAATAAAAACATCCAAAAGAACTTACGATATAAAAAAGTATATTCTCTAGTTTAAAAATGTACTGTTTTCGTCAGTCATTTTTAATTAAGGAGTAAGACCACAACTTTTGAGTTCGAAAGGTCAAAATCAAAATCCGGATCACAACAGTGGTTACCATTAGCGACAGTCATGATCGCAGTCGAAGAAAAACTACAACCAATGCAAAATTCTTAGTAACAGGGCCATTTACAGCTGCAATCTTAGTCATAGTAACAACCGCAACTACATTCCCTGCTGTATTCATGGTAACAAGAAGCTTAACAAATGCGATCACAGTCGTAGTTACAGCCGCATCTACTTTCCTGATATAGTCATAGTAACAAGGCCGTCTACAGCTGCAATCACAAACATAGTAACAGCCGCAACTACAATCACTGCTGTAGTCCTAGTAACAAGGACACTAACAAATGCAATCACAGTCACAGTAACAGCCGCAACTTCAATTCCTGCTGTAGTCATAGTAACAACGACATAGCATTCATTATCAGTCAAAACTTAACATTCAAAATTACAGGTGCGTTCATGGTTGCAATTACGATCACAGTTACAGGAAAAGTTTAATTTATGTATTTCCTCGACAAAAAAACATATTTCACAATCGCAACTGCCTACCTTCGCCTCTATTGCGATTTTCAGAACATCTGGGGCCAAAGTTTTAAAATATACTCTCTAAACAACCTACAAATTCGATTGAGGCCATACCACTGGAACGGGATATAATCCAAGTGTCGCTGATCTACGGCATTAACAGAAACCCTTAAACCCACACAAGGAAAGAGAGAAAATCTCTGACCTCGGTGGGATTCGAACCGTACCCACGACCTACGAAACAGATCTACGTCGCTCTAACCAACTGAGCTACGGGGCCAGCTGGGACTTCAGTCGTGAGATTTAAGGACAGTACGGCTCGGCCCGAGCTCTATGATTATACTCTTTAAGATGAGGTCATTTTACAATCACTTTAACAAAGAGACGAAAAGCACTAACTGGATATTTTTGAGTACTTAATTAAAAGCATATTTTATTTTAAAACTTGTCATATACAGTAAGTCAAACTAAAGCCTGGATAGCGTTTCTTATGCATTTTAGCTGATATAGGTAGTATAGTAGGGATGAATTTACCCGCATTTTTGGAGCGCGCGCGTAAATTATCTCTAAAGAGACGTCATAGCTCATGAACGAAATGCGCCGGAATTAATTAAATGTCTTTTGATATGAAAATCTTCCCAAAGGCCGTTTTTCTAAAATGGCAGCAAATACATTATGCAAAACAGCAACGGTTTTGGTTCGTCGTATTTGATTGTGCATGAAAGTCTTGTTTCAAACCACCAACGCCCCAAAACACGGAAAATTCCATCCCCACTCTACTACTTACATAGTCAACTTCAGCGTTGTAGAAAATGAGTTTGAAGACAACAGGGGAGTGACGTACCGTTGAGTGCAATACAAACAGTCTCAGCTTAACGGATTGTGACTTCGAACTTCGTTCATCCGGCTCAAGCATATCATATAGTTCTTGAATTTCACCAATGCCTACATCCAAATAAGCATTTCATGATTCAGAACTTGGCACACAAGAAAACATTAAGCAATGCTAATGTTACTCTTGTAGACAAAGCTACATGTTATATCAGCTTAGGAATTCTGTTAGAATTAGCAACATTTAATGTAACTTACAATCTATAAAAATCAAGAGGGTTAGAATTATGTTTGGAGTAGAATAAGGATAAATTTAAGGATCACGAAGAAGATTAAATATTAGGAGTAGTTTTAGGAATAAGATTAAGATTAGGATTAGGATTAAATCGAGATTTGGGTTAGAACTAGGACTGAGATAAGGATTAGTGTTAGAATTAGATTAGTCCTTAGGGTTAGCACTAAGATTGGGGTTGGATTGGGATTAGTATGTTTTGGATTTAGGTCGCAAATTTCGATTGAGATTGGGACTGGGATTCGGATTGAGTTTGGGATTAGGGATTCGGATTAGGATTGGGGATATTGGTATTGAGATTGGGATTGGGATTAGGATTGAAGTTAGGATTAGGAAGTGGGATTGGGATTGAGAATGAGTTTGGGATTGAAGAAAAGGGAACAGGATTAGGATTATGATTTGGATCAAAATCAGAATCGGGATAGGGATTGAGTTTAGAATGTTGGTTAGGGTAAGGTGTTACGCTTACGATTTGGATCAGGATAAGGGTATGGGTTAGAACTACAATTAAGATAAATATTCCTGCTAGAACAAGGTTTTGGATAAGAATAAGGATTGAGATAAGTATTAAGATCAAGACTAGTCTTGCGTAGACAAAAATCTTGCATAACATTCGCCACTGGAGTTGAGAATGGCTGATTAAGAGTAAGGAAATAGTTGGTGGTAAATAGTATCGTTAAGAATAAGAAACAGAATTAGAGCAGCCTTTAAGATTGTTCTTCCGATTTCAAACCTGGTAGAAAAGTCAATGTCGTCTCCCCTGGGTTCATCGTTGACAGAATTAGCTTCTTTCCAACATTCAGTAACCCTTTCATGATATCAGGAGGGGGTTTCGTGTCTGGAGAACTGTAAAATCTGTCCTGAGCTAAATGGAAAAAGAACATTCAAAGCCGTAACTAGCTAGGACGCAGAAAAGCAAATGCTTTTGATAGATTGCTTTTTTTGAAACTTAAAACATTTATACTAGATTTTTACCTTGAAACTTAAAACATATTTTTGTTCTCAAGATGCTTTTTCCCTTGAGATGATTGTTACAATAGCAACATAATAAAAATCCTATCCAAAAAATCTCAGGACTTGATTGGAATTTACCTTTTTTAATTGTCTTTCGTTGTTAATTGCGAGTTAAAGCATTCAACCAGGACAGAATCGTAGTGATTGATATCGGCGCTATATACATGTTTAGCAACATGACGAAAACCAGGCGATATTGTTTTAAAGGCAATGCAATCTGTGAAATTGGGTGAATTCGTTTCATACAGCAATCTAATATGACTGTTCATTGGCTTTTATTTTTTCATCGAGTTGTGCAGATGGCTTGGCTTCGCCCATACAGCAGCCAATCAGGCTTTTTCAAAACCTTGTTAGTTCGAGACTTATTTCTCTTGTAACTTCCAAATAATTGGATTTAAACGTATATACATTCAAATGTGCAACTTTCAAATAATTGGGTTCAACCGTATATACATTCAAATTAAATACATGTGAAACTTCCAAATAATTGGGTTCAAACGTATATACATTCAAATGTGCAACTTCAAAATAGTTGGGTTCAAACGTATATACATTCAAACGTGCAACTTTCAAATAATTGGGACCAAACGTATATACATCCAAATGTGCAACTTCCAGACAACTAGGTTCAACTGTATATACAATTAAATGTGCAACCTCCAAATAGCTGGGTCCAAACGTATATACATTCAAAGTGCAACTTCCAAATAATTGGGTTCAAAAGTATATACATCCAAATATGCAACCTCTAAACAATTGAGCTCAATCGTGTATACATTCAAATGTGTTTCATATTTCTACCCTCTGCCTATTCCGTTCCTTTCATTCAAAAATATTATTTGATAGTAAACAACAACAGTTTGCTACCTCCTCCGTAAAACTTTTTTTTTGCCTCAACAACGCTGAATCTTTCTTCTCCCTCCAGTCGAATTCGACGTGCCAAATTTTCAAGGTAGACTTCCTCAACATTAAAACGTTTTGCTCCAACAAAAATTGGTTCAGCAACAACGTTTCGACTTCGGCCGTTTGCGTCAGTCTGGAAATATCTACGTAAGCAAAAACAAGAAACGCTAAGCTAGCAAAAACTAAGTTTGATTTTGTCCTGAGACTGGGAGAGTGTATAGTAATAGTAATACTTATTCCATCTATTTTTGCAGTATCTCAAAATATGAAAGAACATTTCATTGACAAAAACCGCTCTATTGACAAAAAAAACAAACCAGAAGTTGTAATAATCTCCTGCCTAACCGACGTCCGCTCCCATTTCGCCCCCTCACCATTAACCTCCTCCCGCGCATGTTCCCCGTTCTTCAAATAGCATCATACGCGCGCTTATTCTTATCTTGAACTTACAGACTGATTTCCTATCTTACTTTATTTACTCTAACTCAAACAAAAAAGCAAAAGAACCTTGAGAAGAGCTTTCCTTGTAGTGTAGCAGACATTACAATGATTTTCGTGTTACAGCTATGGTTGCTCATACAAAGCTTGACAACAAGGCTAAGCAAATCTGAGTCCAGCTGGCGTTCGTGGATTTCGTCCAGAATTATGTGTGTGAAAGAAGCAAACGACTGGGGGCTGTTTACCAGAAGCTATGACAATAACAATGAAAAATATTAATGACAAAGATAATGATAACGATAACGATTACGGTAAAGGTTATGATAAATGTTATGATAACGATAACGATAATGAGAATGATAATGAGAATAATAATGAGAACGATAATGAGAATGAGAATGAGAATGAGAACGAGAACGAGAACGAGAACGAGAATGATAATG
>JAOBAT010020012.1:0-31838 GCA_026413305.1 Hydrozoanthus tunicans | reverse complement strand
AGAATGAGAATGAGAATGAGAATGAGAATGAGAATGAGAATGAGAATGAGAATGAGAATGAGAATGAGAATGAGAATGAGAATAAGAATGAAAATGAAAATGAGAATGAGAATGAGAATGAGAATGAGATGAGAATGAGAACGAGAACGAGAACGATAATGATAATGATAATGATAATGATAATGATAATGATGATGATAACATTGGTGAAGGTGCTGGTGCTGATGCTGATGATACTTAAATAGATGACGATGATGAAATGATGGCAAATTAAAGGTAATTATAATGGTAATAGTATGATTAAATCAACAGTAATGGTACTGGTTCTTGTGCTAATTCATGCCGCTGTTGCTGAAGTAGCTAACTAATGATGATGATGATAACAATGCTAGGTATTTTTTCTCATACCGGACATTGCGGATACAATGCTTGTTTATGGGTCCAGTTGCTTTTTCTCGAGACCCACTATTAATCAAGGGAAGGTTTTAGCATATTACCTTTAGATTCAGATAATTACGTCGCTTTCCGTTTGACCGGTCCGAACGGTCAATTCTTAGATTGAACGCACGGATTCTCAGAACTGGATCTGACTTGAATGTCCCTGCTCGTGGATCAGGGCCGTTCAGTTCTCCCGCTCCGGTCGGCTAAAGCGCGAGAATTTGGAGAGTTGTGGCGGGAAAACGTACACGCGCGCCTTCTCAGTTTTTGCTGCGTGCTAGCATAATTTGGAAATTGCCTTAACTTAACAGATTGTTTTTGTATGACCTCGGGCCTTTCCGTAAGTTAAACCGGCCAAAACCAGTTCTTTTCCCCGGCTGGACGGGTCAAATGGAAAGCGAATTAAGAGTAAGAACCCACCTGCAAAAGGTACCCAGTTGTACAATATGTCAAACATGTCTCACTGGACGTCATTTTGTCACCTCCTATTTTGTACCCAACCGTTTGACCAACTTCTTCATTCAACTCGGTAGCTACCCTTTCAGCAAGCTTCTTGGCAGCCAAGCGCCTTGGTTGAGTGACAATTATTTTAGGCCTATAAATCCCTCGTTGCTGAAAACACGGACTACGGTGTGGATTGCTGTGAAGGAATAAAGCTGTTTTTTCAAAAAAATTAGGTTGCTTGGTTTTCGATCTTGGTCTATTTTGCATTGATAGTTGCCATAACAGCATAGACATGTAGGTGCGTGTGTTTTCATCCCTGGTACTAAGATGTGTAACAACAAAACTTTTTTCTAAAGGTAAAATTTCTAGTTTTCTATTTCAAGCACGGACGTGCTGATGATGCAATTATCATTATCACTATCATCAGTTATCATTATCATGACCATAATCAATTATCATTATTATCACCATCATCTTTCTCTTTCAAACGCTTCGTTTGTTAAGGCTTCATCAATTAAAGTGACTTTCTAAAGATGTTGCAACGGTTAAAAAAGTTTGCTTACTGTTTGGGAAATTTGCCAAGAAATATTGGAACATTTTCGCGAACATACTCGAGCATACTGTGTAATGATATCACGTTCGCATTTTGCTGCTCACAAATAATTCGCTCATTGCTTAACAAAATGAGGCTTAAGTATTTCACTAAGTTTTCTGGTGGTGGTTTTTAAACTAGTTTAGGTATGTAATATTGGTTAACAACACCTCATACCTTTTGTAATGCTCCAATAAAAACTGAGGAACCATTGTGGACTTTCCACACCCAGTTTCGCCTTGAATGCAAGTCACCCGGTTTTCAGAAACATACTTCAATATTTGACCGCGATATCTATTGATAGGCAGCTCAGTTCTTCCTTGGAAGATGGGTTTCACAATTTTACTTCTAGCCATAGGAAAATCGTTGATGGTACCTCCCAGAGTATTTGCTCGCATCAAAGCCCTTAAGCAATCTATAGAACCACTGTTTGCTGGCCTTGTAACATTTGATTCTCTTTTGGAAGCATTGTGTGCTTGCCTTGAATGTCTAGCACTCTCTAAAGAATCATTGTATACTGAACTTGTAGCTCTTGATTCCGCTTTGGAAGCAGTGTGTGCTTTCCTTGAAACTCTAGCACTCTCTATAAAGCCATTGTATACTGGACTTGTAACTCTTGATCCCGCTTTTGAAGTAGTGTCTGCTTTCCTCGAAACTCTAGCACTCTCTATAAAGTCATTGTATACTAGACTTTTAACTCTTGATTCCGCTTTGGAATCAGCGTGTTCTTTCCTTGAAGCTCTAGCACTCTCTACAAAGTCATTGTATGCTGAACTTGTAACTCTTGATTCCGCTTTGGAAGCAGTGTGTTCTTTCCTTGAAACTCTAGCACTCTCTACAAAGTCATTGTATACTGGACTGGTAACTCTTGATCCCACTTTGGAAGCAGTGTGTTCTTTCCTTGAAACTCTAGCACTCTCTACAAAGTTATTGTATACTGGACTGGTAACTCTTGATTCCGCCTTGGAAGTAGTGTGTGCTTTCCTTGAAACTCCAGCACTCTCTATAAAGTCATTGCATACTAGACTTTTAACTCTTGATTCCGCTTTGGAATCAGCGTGTGCTTTCCTTGAAGCTCTAGCACTCTCTACAAAGTCATTGTATGCTGAATTTGTAACTCTTGATTCCGCTTTGGAAGCAGTGTGTTCTTTCCTTGAAACTCTAGCACTCTCTATAAAGTCATTGTATACTGGACTGGTAACTCTTGATCCCGCTTTGGAAGCAGTGTGTTCTTTCCTTGAAGCTCTAGCACTCTCTACAAAGTCATTGTATACTGGACTGGTAACTCTTGATTCCGCTTTGGAAGCAGTGTGTTCTTTCCTTGAAACTCTAGCACTCTCTACAAAGTCATTGTATACTGGACTGGTAACTCTTGATCCCGCTTTGGAAGCAGTGTGTTCTTTCCTTGAAACTCTAGCACTCTCTACAAAGTCATTGTATGCTGAACTTGTAACTCTTGATCCCGCTTTGGAAGCAGTGCGTGCTTGCCTCGAAGCCCGTGAAGCCTCTGTGGAAATACTGTAACAATAATGCTAAATTTTATTTACGTATCAAAGTATTTAGCTAAAGTTAGTTTATTGGAATATAAAAATAATTATTCATTCAAAAAGAAAAGAATTCAGAGTGTTTACATGTTTATACAATACAAAGGCTTAATGATTATTAAATAGGAAAACCACAGTTTAAATGTAGTGATAAAAAAAAAGCTAAGGGCCAGTTAATAAGTTTTTTGCTTGCCTCGAAGCTTGTGGTCCCGGTGTAAATTCACTGCTTGCTGGCCTCAAGGTCTGTAAACCCTGGTGAGAAGAGGATAGCAGGGGACTTTCTCTGCCTGCGAAAAAAACAGAGAAAGCAAAAGTTTATTAGGGGTACGGTAACTCAAGACCATTCTTTGTGGCTTGCTGTGAAGTGCCAATGACATGAAATATTTTGTTAAATGAGGAAGAGCGGTGAAAATCTTTTTTGTCACAATTGATATATTCAAAATATTGTTTTCAACTGACGTCAGTTGTTTGATATGAAAGTTTTCAATATTTTGAACATGATGTGGAATCGCCCGCTTAGAAAAGCAACCAGTTTATGATATCGAACGCTGAGAATTACCAGGAATTACAATGAGGTCTGGTCATTTGGTAGGATATCAGGCAAGATGGCGAAAATCGCTGGAGTGTTTGTCTTTTAGTCATTAAACTAGCGACAGTAACGCGTGATTTGTGGGACTTCAAAAACTACCTGAGGTTGAACCATGAGCGCACGAATCCAAAAAAAAACTCATGGCTAAAAAAGAGGCAGTGAGCAGTTTTGGAGAACACTGTAGATCCGGAGCTACCTAATCTCCCGGATGACGAGGGACGGAATTTAAACAAGAAGTTCTTTGCTTCCTCAGCGAATAAACCAATCGAAGCCACACCACACCCCTTGAGAAGACAAACTGAGAAACACGCCGAGTTTGGAAGCAGAGACAGCAGAGTCAGCCAAATCAGAGAGAAGCAAGTAAGAATTAAGAAAAAACAGAAAATCAGCAAATATGTCGCCCCATACCTAGAGACAAAATACCCTGGATGCGGGCTAGCTAGGACATAGATAAGTTACAGTAGTAGTTAACAATTTATACTATAGCATTCGGAACTCTCTCAAACCAAACTATGTTGTGTAAACAGTCACTGTATTATTTTGTTTAGATTTTGTTGATCAGCTGGCGATCGTCCACATCTAAGTAAGGCGTGGGGGGAAAGTGCCGCGGGTTCTTTCCTGGGTCAAGACACTGCTGTAGTATTAATACTAATCAAATTAATGGAGCCACAGAAACAGGCTCTCGGTGAAGTTGGAATGACTGGGGAGGGGAAGGGGGGAGGGGTAGTAGCTAGGCTAGCCATAGAAACAGTAGCGAGCGTAGCGGCTCTCGGTGGAGTTGGAATGAGGGGAGGGAGGGGGGTGGGGGTAGTAGCTACGCTAGCAGAAACAGCTGGTGAGAACGGAAACAAAGTTGCTTTTACCACTATTGGAGACTAACTAGAGTAGTTTAGATCTAGAAAGACTCAGGACGGACGTATGTTGTAGGTTGACAGTCACTTGGCCGTAACAAGGTACGAGTGGCAATTAGTTATGAATAAATGCGACACAATAAGAAAACGAAGATTATGCAGAATAGAAAAATCTCAACAATCAGTTCAATGGTAGCAAACGCTTGTCAATCTATGAAGATCTATCAAAGAAAGAACTCAAGCCATACAAAAGCTGAATTACAGATGTCAAGATCGAATCTATTAGTAAAGAACAAAAATTAGAACAAAATTTGCCCAAGAAAAAGTCCATACTTTAAGATCTTTGTAGATGACTTGAGGATTTCACGTATAAAAAGTATATTAAATTGTAGCATTTGCCATTACTTGTATTTCATAAAATCATATTTTGATGAACTTTTTTTTCTTTTTAAAGTCACTCTTTGTTGATGTTGGGGTTATATTGTGTTCTTAACCCTGTTTGTCAAATAATTAATAAATCGTCGAAATTGTAGTTTATTGTTCTAACTTCTTCAAAAAAAATTATTATTGTTGTTGTTGCTACTCATGCATTATATCGCAAAATGCCATTCCAGATTGTTGAAATGTAAGAAAAACAAAAAGATGTGTTGAAAATGTTTTTTTAGCTTGTGCCAACTTCAAAAAACATTGTTATAGTTGTCTATTTATTGAGTTAATAATAACATGAAACTATTCCAGACTGTAAATTATGTTTAAATTCTACCTTTTACCTAACCGCCGTTTGGTTAGTCCAGTTGGTAAGGCGCCAGTCTGTTGTGCGGAAGGCCCGGGTTCGATTCCCGGTGCTGGTCTTAGAATAACTGAGTAGAAGGTGCTGCCTTTGCTCTAACATCTGCAAACGGTTAGACCTTCGCGTCTTCTCGGATAAGGACGTTAAACCGTAGTGCATGGATGGCAGGCCTCGAAGGGGAGTCCTATATTGCCTGTTTTAGATCTCCCGTGACTCCTTGAGTCAGAATGTTATAAAACAAAACAAAACAAGTGAATGGTACAAATACGAACACATTTTATTAATTAACTTGAATTATTAGTGGTCAAGGAAAATTTAGTAAATATACCAGAAGCTTGGAATTCTGAACCATGTCCGTTGGTAGAGATGCTAGTTAACAGTGGGTTACACACACATAAATTTAAAAATAACATTCATTTATAAATCGGTCTTGATAAACCCCAGGCCTTCAAAATTAGTTAAAAGAAAACAATTTTAAAAAAAATTGTTGAAATGTTAACTCTTTTGAAATAATTCAAACTTTAGAAAGACAAAAACAAAAGAAATACTTTGCTAAGAATCTCTAAATTAAAAAAGGTTTTACCCATTAATTTCAAGACAAAGTTCAAAAGAAACCTGGAAAATTTTAGATAGATTAATGAAAAACATAAATAAGCAACTAGACAAAAGACCCCAAAGTTATTGCAAAACAAGCCTGAAATGAGTTCTTACTTCTAAGGTAACCTCGTAAAAATTTAAAGCGTAGCAATTCATTTCACGATTCATGTGCAGGTGACACTGCAAGATAAGGGCAATCAAAGCATTCTCTACAAAGTCATAACGACATGGTCGACAGTTTTCAATTTCATATTTATACTTTTCCAACGAATTGGAACAAGTATAATTTGTTTTCTGATATAAAATCAAAAACAAATTAACACTTTAAAACTCAAATATGAAGTTTTGATCCAATTAAACGGCAAGATTTTTAAAATTTTACCTATCACTTTTTATAGTTCTCGATTTCAATCATCATTCGGTAAAAAAAAACCATCGCTTTTAAACACTATTTGATTCCAACATTATATATTCAACTGGTCACAAGCTGTGGGAATGAAACTTATCAAATATGTATGGTATCTATTCTAACAAATTCATGAATCCATTATAAGCAGTCAATGCTTTGAGTAGAATATTCGTCGCTACATATATTGATCAGTATTACTATGGAGATCAAGTGATTTTTTAAAAACACAATTTACATCATGTCGCATGTAATAGCATATATAAACGGAGAGTGGTAACACAAGATTAGAATGCAAGAGATTAATCTTAAGGAGACGAAATTCAAGAGATAACCGAAAATTAAACTAGATAAAAATAACTGAATAACATAGTGAGATCTCATAACGACCGTTTAAGATTGAAGTGCAGACGTTGCCGATTGCCTGAAGGCTTTTTCCAGCTCTTTTATTTCTAGTCAAAGGACGCTCAAAGCTTGATCTGGAAGGAAGAACAGTCAAGCGAACATTTTTGACTACGGATGTCTGATGACATTTAAAACTCTTGTATAAATGTGATTGAGGCCTTCTTCGTTTTAGTAGAAGACCTCATAGATCAAGGGTTTGAACGCGTACGGCAAACTGCAGTTTGTTGTTTCCCGTTTGACGTTTGAGGTACGACGAAACTTTCGCATTTAGATAACAATTTATTTCCCCGAAAAAAACAGCACGCGAAGAAAGGAATCAGCCATATTGGGTTTAATACAAACGAACGTGGGCTCGTGAAAAATAAAAAACAACTGAACGAACTCTGCAGAAAATTTCAACTCACTTTTTTCATTCAAAATCAAGTTAAATATCCCTTCATATATCTGCACTATGAGAACGTGTCGAATTTAAAAAAAGGAGAGAAAATCTTGAGTGAATTCACTTTTACGTGAAAACCTACCTGCAGCCGTCGAACACGTGCGTGAAAACCTCAAACATCAAATGTCTGCCGTGTCATGTGACCTCCAAACGTGCGCGGTTTGCCGCTAGCGTTAAAAAACCCCTCGATCTAAAGGTGTATTGTGTGCTACATATATTGATCAGTATTATCATGGAAATCAAGTGGTTTTTTAAAAACACAATTTACATCATGTCGCATGACATAGCATATATAAACGGAGAGTGGTAACATGAGATTAGAACGCAACAGATTAATCTTAAGGAGACGAAATTCAAAAGACAACGGAAAATTAAACCAAATAAAAAAAACTGAATAACATAGTGAGATCTTATAACGACCGTTTAAGATTGAAGTGCAGACGTCGACGTTGCTGATTGCCTGAAGGCTTTTTCCAGCTCTTTTATTTCTAGTTAAAGGACGCTCAAAGCTAAATCGGGAAGGGAGAACAGTCAAGCGAACATTTTTGACTACGGACGTCTGATAACATTTAAAACGCTTGTGTAAATGTGATTGAGTGCCACGTGACCTGCAAACGTCCGCGGTTTGTCGTGAGCGTTAAAAAAAACCCTCAATCTAAAGGTGTATTGTGTGCCCATTGATCCCCTTTGAAACATGTCGGGGATGTTTCTAACACAATTAGGTTTCGACACCCAGTTATCAATCAAATAAATTCTACCTTTGTACAATTGCACGAACAAAAAGACCTGTGCACTAAATATAAACTGTTTAACAATATTAACGACATCCATACCTCTTGCTTCCTGTCTACTAAACATGCAAACTCCTGTACTCTCAATCTGGATTAATCCTACAGCCTGCACTTACAAGAACTTTCTCCTTCAGAAACAGTTACTTCAATCGCGTCACCTTCTCCTAGAACACTTTACCTGGGCCAATTAGACCTTCTAAAACTGTTTTTACCTTATATATCGCAGACAAGTTATCAAATATCTTCAAAGTATTTTTGGTTTCCATATCTTAGTTGATAATTGTAACATATAGAGCAGAATTTGTAGTTCTTGTCATAAGCATGCGCCTCACGCCCTTTTAAAGGTCAATCATTGTTGTTTTTTTAAGTCTCCCTTATGGGAAATTTTGGGAGCGTTTATAGTATTTAGTATTGTTTTAACACTTGCAATGTTTTTACTACTAGATCTTTTTTTTTCTAGCTTTTATGTTCGGGTGGACTACCTTGTAGGGACCTATGGTCTCCTTCACTGTATTAGTTTTGAGTTATTTAGTTTGTATACAGTGAAAACAAAATAAAGAAATAAAGAAACAAAGAAGGCATTATGCCAACAGTATGATGGTATTTTTGCAACACGATAATCCTTGTAGTATTATATAGCTGGGTTAAACATTGGCCGTGAGGAATGGGACACGTGATGGCTTGAAGAATATTACGTGGTGCACATACAGGTTAGACCCGCTCCCTCCTAGGTGAGCCATCGTGCGACACGCAAGCTCTTCAAAAGTTCCAGGCAAGCGAGCTTACTTAAATTTTTAAACTTTTTCTATGGGCGAACCACGAAATCTCATCTTGGGAAATTCTTTCATCCTTAGTAAGCCGTCGTGCGACACGCAAGCTCTTCAAAAATTGCAGGCAAGTGAGCTTACTTAAACTTTTAAACTTTTTCTATCCATGGGTGAACCACGAGTTCTCCTCTTGGGACATTCTTTCATTCTTTTCTTAAAGCTTTCTTACAATTTCTACAGTTTTCGCCAGCTTTATAGCCCGAGATAAAAAATAGAAACATGATGTAATGGCTTAAAACAATACGTTTAAACACAAACCAATCACGTGCCATATCACTCGGCACTCTACAATCGTTTTTTGTTAAATGTTGAAAAACTGCAGTCGATGGTCGCGCTATGACAGCTACGGTAATTTACCTAACTACACACAATACCCTAAAGGTCGTTTTGGAATTTTAATCCCCTGGTGCTTTAGATCACGTTCCATCTTATATCTATAATTGATATTATTTTGTCTTTTAGTATGACTCCGCGAAGGAAAAGCCGCCGCCTGGATAACCCTACTGTTGAAACGCCACAAGTGCAGTTTGTACCCGATCCGGTCGAGGTAACGCCACAGCAAGCAAAGGCCTCCGCGTCACCAACGACAAGCGATCCTGACCCGGCACTGGTAGCCACTATAGTGACAGCTGTACGCGTATCACTGCAGAGTACTTCCACTTCTAAGACCCAGCAGAACAACACTTCTGTGCACGCGGCAGTTCAGCGCGAGGCCGAGGACATCACAAGCGTCTCGAGTGGTGAGACTTGCCCAGTGAATCCTTATTTCATGGTATTGCAGTACCGTTAGGTAGTTCTACTTTGAAATCTAAAGTTGGGCGGAATAGAATTTATAGATTTTGGGTCTATGTTGGATCCTTCATCTAATCCCGACAAGTACTCTTTATCTTTCAAAGTTTAATAAGTTTTTAAACTCAAATCGCATATAAAATGAATTACAAAAGTGGTTACAAATACAAGTAAAAATTACAATATTTCGTAGGGACTGGGTTACAAAATTACCACTGAAACTGTATACAATATATTCAAAGTTGCATTGAAAAACTAAACTAATCTGTCTAACTATAAAACTATTGAAACTTAGTTGATAGATTGATGGATAGATGATTCATGGCTGCCAAAGAGCTGGGAAAAAAACTGCGACGAAGCCGTTCAGTTCTACATTTAAAAATAGAAAAGTTTTTAGCACTTCTAGTCTGGTAACTATGCGCCTCTTCTCTCTTTTTTGGTGGGTGTTTAGTGAGAGGGCCACCTTGTGAGATCCTGCTAAGTGATTTCATTACAAATAATGATTTTCGTTTGATGAAACACACAACATTCATAAGCTTAACACCCAACATGTTTCGACACTACTAGTGCCAATAATAATAATAATAATAATAATAATAATAATAATAATAATAATAATAATAATAATAATAATAATAATAAAATAATAATAAATATGATTACTAAATAATAATAATGATGACTATAATAATAATAATAACAATAACAATGATGATGAAAAAGGCGCGAGATTATAAAGCAGATGTGTATATACTAGTTATGCAATGCTTTCGAGTGGGATACCGTGGAATATGCCACATGTCACTTGTATTTTCCGTATACACACGAGTCTTTTATACGAAAAAATACGAGTGGCAAGTGGCATTTTCCAAGGTATCCCACGAGAACTCAGATTTGCATAACTAACTTATTCCATGTCTTGAAAAATAAAAAAATCATAAAATATTAATGATATGCTAGCTGTGAAAACGATATTGAAAAAAATTCCTCGCATCGCGCTGACTTTCCGAGAAATTCGAGTTTAAAACACATTACTTGCCGCAATGTACCGGCGGCTCAGAAAAAGGGTTTAAGCGGAGAGAGAGAGTGAGGCTATGACGTCAGATATGGGTAAGAATTGGCTCGGACTGAAAATATTCTTCATTGGAGTGAGATATCGCACAGAACGTAAATTGTAAATTTCACTCTTGGCTGTGTAAGCGAACTTATTAATAACTGTTCACGCGCTCGCTCGCTACCCTTAACCTACGTCATACGTTACCATCGTTTACCGCTGACAAGTCGACAAGCGCCCATGCTCAATGACCCCAAACGACCCGAAACACGCACATACAAACTAGAATTTCTCGGAAAATCAGCACGACACAAGAAAAAGAATTTTTAGATCTTTTCTCAACACCTTGATGGATTTCATTTAAAAAATGCTGATTTTATAGTTGAGTTCCCCTTTAATTAACGGGTTATCCGTTTATCCTTCGGCTGACTAGATTTGAGATAATGATGTCCTAACAGCACAGTTATTCAGTCTACAACCTTGGTCCCAGTTCTCCCACTGGCGATAAGAGGTAACGAGTTAGGAAGCTCGAGATTTTATCAATCTTTATGACTTTACAGGCTCTATTTGAGTAGCATTGCATATCCGATCATCTAACGTAGACTAAGGACTGCTATAATTTAAACTCCTAAACAGAGTTTTCAAAAAGAACGCTGTCCTAAATATGGTCTCCATTTTTGGGTCGATCCGTTCTAAACATGGTCAGGTTTTTAAAACCAAAGCGGCATCCAAAGACGCAAACAAACCTCAAGTAACCCCCACCCCCCCCCCCCCCTCCCCCCAGCCCCAACCCCTTGGCCTTTAGCGGTAGATAAATTAATGAAAGCCTAACTGTACCTCATTTTTGCCGTTTTCTTGAGTATTTTATCAAGACTGAGCTTTTCACTGTCTTCGAACATCATGTCCGTGTAGAGTTTATCATCGTAACGAATGATGCAAAAGCGCACATCGTCCTTGTACACTAGTTTTAGAAAGTCTTTCAGCCACTCAGTAAACTTCAGGAAATTCTCTTGGCCGACACTTCCGGAGGCGTCAATGAGAAAACCGATATCAACAGGCACCGTGCAAGCTGGAGAATAAAAATTGACAGTGTTTCAACATGCAGAAGTGTAAACTACAAAGACGATGAGTGTGTGCGTGTGTTTGCGGAAGGAGGGCTAAGGTGGTTAGTCTTTCGTGTGGTCCCAAACGGAAACGTGTTATCAAAAGGTTACGGTTGTTAAAGGGATCCTTCACTGTATAACATGATTGGTCCTAAATAAAACTCTTATTAAGTCTTTTTCCTTATCAGAAGCTCAAATTTGATAACTCTGTGCATGTAACCAACGCCATGAAACTAAGTTTGATCCTGGTTAAACTTCCCGCGCGCAGCCATTTTGAAATGTGACGTAACTTGGTTGCAGTGCCAGCACCAGATCCCTCTCGCCAATTGCTGTTGTATTCATCGAGAGTGGAGACTGGCACTGCAGTCAAGTTTCACTCTGTCAAATTTGACGGTTGCAGATTCTCGCTTTTTCATGGGCAGTTTTAATTTTAGACGTTTATGCGCTAGGAATTATGGGTAAAAGTACCGGTCGCTGTCTTTTACGTATTCGTAGATTATTATGGGTTATTGAGGTTTCGAGTTACAGGGGTTGAAAGCATAATAAACGTGTTTTAGGCAAACCGAAGGGCAATCAGTCATTATCACGATACCGAGTGATCCACTTACTAGGATTAAAGTATTGTAAACTATTTGGAGTTCCTCCCTCCCCCCTAACAATTTTAAGAATTATGTGTCTAGTTAGTATATTGAGGACTTTGGAGGGATTGTGGGGGGGGGGGGGAGGAAATGAGGAAGACAGAAACTTTTTAAGAAGGTTCCTGAATTTGAACAGATAGCTAAATATAACTTCAAAATGATGGTAGTAAAGATTGAAGTTCGTCCATAGTGCTTGTAAAGACATTTCGCGGCCCCCGGATTTCCAAAATGTATCTATTGTTTAATTCTCTGAGATATAAAGGTTTTTTAAATATGCATATTACCTAAGTTGTGACGCAATAGGGGGAACTGAACGGGATAAGTTGCAACACAACCACTAGTTTTATTAAGTGTGTCTGTTTTTGTGTTTTGGTTAAACAAATGCATGTGCAAAGTTTCAGGATCCTCGGCCGTGTATTGCAAGAAAGTAAAACTGTTGTTTTTCCATTTACGAGTTCCCCTTTTACATCACAACTTTTGTTATTTCATGTTTGAAAAACCTTGTATCTCAGCAACCAAAATAGTTACTTCCATGAAAAAAGAACCCTTTTTCTTTTTTTAAAATCCTTTCTAACAAATTAAGTTCCATTAGTATGATATAAACACTTTAAACCTAAATGATAACAAAGTAATATTTAAGATAATTTGTACAAACTCAAATCCAGCTCCATCAGCTTATTCTCTTTTTCTATGTCAACTTCACAGGTGGCAGCTGGGGGGGACAACAGCTGGTGAATTGCAATTGCGCCGTTGCCACCAATAACTAAGTCGCTGTGAGTGCCGGGTTGGCGATGCATGAGGGGAATACGAGCTTTCCCATCGAAGTCAAAACAATCTTCCTTGTGTTTAAACCTGAAAGCGCGATTCAAAGCACGTGACAACTGCGAAAAAGATAGCGGCTTTACGTTTAACCACAATGCATTGCAAACCTTACACCGCTTAAAAAGCTCAAAACCTTCTTATCGTAATGCAATTGTAGTCTCAAAAACCCGACCGAATACCTGCGTTGTAAGTTTTCAACCTCGAATATCGCGTTTCTCGCGTTCTCATTGGTTCGCTCAAACTCGGTCAGTCAGCTCTTATACCGAATTGACCAACTATGGAAATTTACCAAATATGGAACTGACTTTGTAGTGTTGCCAAGCTGTTCAACTTGAAAATGCCAAAAATCAAAATTTACTTAGAACCAAGAAGAAGAAGCAAAATATAGCCAACTTGCTAAATCCTATCTCGAGCCTAAGTGGCTCATAGGGCCGGCGCTTATCTCCGGTTTCTGTAGTGTTGAACGGATGAAAGTCTTCGCATCCCCCTGGACAGGACACTAACTCATCGTAGGTTAGACCCCAGCAGAACTGGTACTCATTTATACAGCTGAGTCGAATGGAATAAAGTCAGGTAAAGTGCCTTGTTCAAGGACACAACACAGTGGTCTGACCAGGACTGGAACTCACGACCCTAGGATTACGAGTCGAACACGCTAACCGCTCGGTCACTGCGCCGCCGACATTATTGCAAAATGTAGAAAGACCAAATTTGTTCAATTTTCTTGAATCTTTATAAGGAACCTTTAGCATGTACTGCGATGTGTCAGCTGATGTTTGTTGCCATGGTAACAAGGCTTTGCAACACTGCGTTTTCAAATTTTATGCGTGGAAATATTACGATATTGAGAAATGTATAAGCGACGCTATCTAACATACAATATGGCAATTTGTTCCCTGTAAAAAACTGGTACTTTTAACTGGTACCCTTAATTGGTAATTTTTACTGTACTTTCAACTGGTACTTTTACTGGTATTTTTAATTGGTACTTTTAACTGTACTTTCAGCAGGTACTTTTAACTGTACTTTCAACTGGTACTTTTACTGGTATTTTTAATTGGTACCTTTAAATGTACTTTCAACTGGTGTTTTCAACTGGTACTTTTAACTGTACTTTCAACTGGTACTTTTACTGGTATTTTTAAATGGTACTTTTAACTGTACTTTCAGCAGGTACTTTTAACTGTACTTTCAACTGGTACTTTTAACTGTACTTTCAACGGGTACTTTCAACTGGTATTTTCAGACGGACTGGCGCCTTACCAACAGGGCTAACCAGGCAGCGAAAAAGATGGCTTAAGGAAGGCTGACAGTACTAGCGTTATTTCAAATTCTTTTACTTACTTTGGCAAGAGAACGCTTAGTGGTTTGCAGGCCGCATAGCAGACGTAACAATCAGAGATCATCATGCCCACGGCGAACCATCGGTAACCTCGCTCCTTGGCCATTTTGGAACATCGGCACAGAAGCCTATACATCAAGAAGATAATCAACAAATCAATCAAGGATGAAAAACACAAATAAGTAGAGGATATTACAGTGGAATCCCGGTTTGACGATATGCCAAGGGGACATCAAAACCATATCGTTAAACCGGGATATCGTTATACCGAGATTCCCGGTATAACGATATTGTGGGAAAAATTCTAAAAAAAACGTTATACCGGAAAAAGGCAACGGACGCGTATTTACTCTACGTTTACCGAATTGATACTTTGTGATATCAAAATGATTCACAAGTGCAGCATCCGGAGTACTCTTTGTTGTCCTTAAAATATGTCAAAACAGTTTAAAATTAAGGGAGCTTATAAAAGGCAAGGAAGATAAAGCTGATAAACTATGATCCCAAACCAGGATTCCTTGTGCTCTGTCACGTTTATTTTATCGTTATACCGGGAAAGACTTTGCTCTCGGGGAACAAAATCCCGATCGTTAATCCGGGAATATCATTAAACCGAATATCGTTAAACCGGGGTTCTGCCCCATACATTTTACTATAACTTTTTCCGGGGAAACGAATGTTTATCGTTATACCGGGAATATCGTTAAACCGAAGATCGTTAAACCGGGATTCCACTGTACATGGCCGTGCGGAGACACGAATGCTGAAAGTGGATAGATTTAACAAAGACAATGCGACACCACGTGACTTCTGTTTACATGCGCGCGCACAGTTCGGGGTCCTGGGAAGAAGACGTTGCCAACGCAACGCCGAAAAATGAAAATTCCGTCCTGAAACATTACTCGACGTGTATATCGCAACGTCTCAGTACCTCGTTGTCTTTGCTAAATCTCTAGCATCTCTATACAAGGGAGCGAAGCGAACGGGTCTCGATTTAAAAATACGGGAAAATGGTATTGTGAAATAGGAGCGTTAAATGTACCCTTGAGCGTCTCCTCTGTCATTCCAGTAGGTCCAGGCCGACTCCTTAGTTACTAGAGGGCATTTGGGACTGCCTTCGCTGAACAAGGCCGTAAGTTCTCCTTCATTGACCTCAAAACAACTTTCTTTTTCGGGTTTGAGAAGGGACCAACCGCGTTCGCACCCTGTTTAAAAAAAACGAATTTAAAGTTAAAGTCCCTATCAAGCTTTTTTACTTTTTGGATTAAAATTGTTGTCATCTGTGAAGTCAAAATTCGAATAAGCAAAAAAAATTTCCACGTCTAAGTATGCTTTTTAACCAAAAAAAGATTGGAATGTAAACTTTGACCGAGCAGGCCGGGGACTGGTAACTTGTGGCGTAGAGCAGTGAGTTATGTGAATTTCATTTCTGTTAAAAATGTCATGAAATTTTTGTTTCAAACCATTTCAAGGGAATAATTCACTGATTAAGGTTATAACAATGGCTGTTGTAGCAAGAATTGATATTTTTGAGATAAAAAAATTGTCTCTGCTTCTGAAGTTTATGCTTCGTGCTACGTCATATGCCTCCAGCTACGTCATCAATGCAAACTTCAAGTCTAAAAAATGTAACAGGAACGGCGAGAAAAGGTTTTATTTTTTGAAAATTACAACTATTCAAGAGTTCAACTTTTCACATGGAACTAAAAAAAGTAAGCTTTATAGGGACCTTAACAGTTAGAAAAAGATCGTTCATTTTCCCATACAAAATATGCTGAGTATAGTTATTCAGAAAAAAAGAGTAGAATTAAATGAAGAACAAATATTTCCGTAAGCGGTTCTCTCCACAACAAGAGAGCAAGCTTTAGTTCTTTAGTCAAAATATTCCCTTCGCAACATATCCAAAACAAAACTGGAGTTGAACAGGAATGACGTAAGTGTGAAAAACAAACAAAAGCGATGTGGTGTGATTGTATAAACAACGTTTTGCACCTGCTGGTTAGTTTGTCTGTCTTATTTCAAAACATTTTACCTATGTGGGGTGGGGTGTTTCTACATCTCAGCGTCGTCTGAACCCCAAAAATCAACCTTCGTAGTTTTTTTTTCACGCTGATTTTCCAGAAATTCTAGTTTGAATGTACGTGTTCGGGTCGTTGAGTGTGGGCGCTTTTCACTTTGTCAGCGGTAAACGAAGGAAACGTGTGACGTAGGTTATGGGGAAGCGAGAGAGCGCTTGATCTGTTTTGTTACCATAAGCTTGCTTACACAGTTAAGAGTGAAAGTTAAAACTTAAGTTGTGTATGATGTCTCACTTCAATGATGAATCTTTTCAGTTCGAGCCAGTTCTTCCCCATACCTGACGTCATAGCCTGACTCTTTCTCCGCTGACCCACTATTTCTGAGCCACCGGTAGCGTGTTTGACGCTCGAATTTCGAATTTCTCGAATTTTGTTTGACGAAAAGTCAATTTTAGGGCTCAGTTTGCCTTTAATGTGTGTTCACAAAACTTTTGCAAACCTCCGGTTTTCCTCAACACTAGAACTTTGTATATAAACCCAACATTTAGAAAGCTTTCGAGTTCAATGTGTTGTCGGGTGTTCTTACGCTTCATGCGTGGAATTAAAGCAAAGTAAACACATTAAAGCTCTTCATGGTTTAGTTTCGATGGAACGGTGTGAAATCTGAGACAGGATTGCCAAAAGATAATTAGTCAGTTAGCCAGTCAGCTATTCAGCAAGTCAGTTAGATAGACAGACAGTCGGTCATTCAGCAAGTCAATCAGCCAGTCATTTAGTCCAACGGTTGGTCAGATGGAGTTACTACTTGCTAGTTAGTTAGTTTGTTTATTGGTTAGTAAGCTGGTCAATTAGTAAGTTAATCAAACTATTAAGTTCTTGGTCAGTTGACTAGTTAATTGGTTAGTTAGTTGGTCCTCCCTCACTAATTTCAATAATTTAGCTTTTTCCCAACCAGTTGAACTTTCTGGACAAAAACGCAGGCTTAAACTTACCTTTAACGGTCAAAATGATGGAGTAAAACACAGCTATCGACAGCAACATTGTGTACCTGCAACGAACGTAAAACACTTGAACTGAGAACCCGGGGAGCTCTTTCACCAAACAGTGGATCAAATTAACTAGACACGCCGAATTTTACTTTCGCCGGAGTTTGTTTGTTTTTTAATAGTTTTGAACAACTAAAAAAAGGAAGTTTCTGCAAGGAAAAAAAGTTAAAAAGGAAGATCAGCTTGCAAAAATATTCTTAGCAACACTAACTCGAAATTCGAGAGTCGACTTTTATAACGCTTTCTTCTTAATGTCATTTAAGGAGAAAACCTCGTCTTTACCAATACAGAACTCTACAAAAAGCTGAATATCCCTGATAAAAGGGGACAATCTATAAATTTTAGCCATTTTTTTCACATTTCTTTTAACACAATTTTTGGTATAAAATGTACTGTCAGGAAAGTTTATTCTTTCCTGAATCACAAAAACGTATTCCTGCCATACTCAAAAACTTGCCCAATCGAAAGAAGGGGAAAATTTGCGTAAAAAGGGTCCTACAAACCAGTTACATCTCCACTCACCTTTCTCAGTTGAATCTTTGACCGACCTAACTTGACACGTAGCTGCGCTCACAACGAGTCGAGTATTTTTCGCTTTATATCGAGGTTATAACTTTTTATAGATTTCAACCTCTGCCAATTCTATGTTTTCTTTACACACACTAAGAAAACAACTTTTGGAATAATTGTTTGTTTTGTTATACTAAAAAGAGAATTGTTCATGGAAAACAAAAAAAAATTATCAGAGACGAAAAGCAAAATTCTCCTAAAATACCAAAATAACCATGAGCATGGTGTAGTTAATAGTCACGTTATTAAAAGGACCATTTTATAAGAAAGTCAAGCTGCGGAAAATCGGCCAAAATAAAACGAAGAATATGCTTAGAACATACCCGAGGACGAGAAACGACTGAGAAATTTATTCTTTCGTTATATCACAGTACAAAATCAATAAGGGTTCGTTCATTAGATTTTTTTAAAAGTCTTATCATGTTTCCGGAGCGTCTGCTCTTGAGAAAAAGAAACTGTAAATTCGGAAAAAATAGTAAAATTTTCCAAGCCTTGGTTCAAAGTTCTTGTAAAATTGTTGTTTTAAAAAAAAAGGCGTGTAAACCGAACACGTATGGTGATATTTTACAACATTTCAAGAACTTTTGAAGCTGAAATTCTCATAATATTTAAGAACATTCAGCCTTGGCCCATTCTTATAGTAATAACGATAACAATAATAATAATAATAATAATAATAATAATAATAATAATAATAATAATAGTATAGATCACAGTTGGGAGAATTCAGAGACTGAAAACGTCTCGCTGGTGGAAACGGTATCTATGCAATGAAATGATGCATTCTTTTTCCCTGTTGAAGAAGTGAATGGTGCAAATTTAAAACAATGACGTCGCCCCGAGGGGAAAACGCTTTGTTGCCCTGCACAAATGAACTTCTATAAGAAAAACGTTAAACTACGCGGGAGGTGATACATTGTCACTTTTTAGTTCCTTCCTTTTTAGAAAAGTTAAGTTACTCTTTTTTTTCAGGCGATAGATTCTAGCTTTTTGATAGAGAGAAACTAGTATAGTTTTATATCGAAAAGATCAGTAAGCGCTTTTATCAAAATACCAGGATTTTTTTAAAATAAAAAGCATATTTTTATAGTGAAGATGCTATTTTAATTCGCTTCGCTCGCTCGTGAGAGATACTTTTAGCACTGGAAGATAAAAATTTGCATCCCCGTGCGGCCATATAATTTTCTCTGTTTCTCCGCTTGAATTATTTGAAAATTAAACTTTCGACTGACAATCTCGAGTCTTTAACGGTCCAAAATGAACTATATATGCGCTCGCGTGTATGACCATAGAGGAACGTGCGGGTTCCGTTTTTTCACAAATGAACCAGTAAATTTGGCCAAGGCTCGTTGTTCTTAAGTTTTTTTGGCGATTTAAACCTTAAACTGTTCTTATTTCTATTTGTGGTTTACATCGACTAAAAGCTAAGCCTAAGGTACTTCAGTACGTGTATTAAAAACGATTTGCTTGGCGGGTGTATTTTTGATTAATTTAACCCTGCGTATTTATCATGGCCGTGAATTCGCCGAGTCATTTTCTTGAGACAATTTCTAGCCCAGAGTGGGCTAACCAACCCTCAGGATCAACACTGCGAATCTTCTTTTTTCATTCTGTAATGTTAAGTTAAAGATCAAACTTAGTAAAGATTTGAAAACATCAGCTATCGAGTCCAAACCTCGGCATGTTCTTAAACCGTTTTCTTTAATTTTGGCCAATCTGAGCCTCGTTGTTCTTATAAGAAAATTGCGTGTGAAACAAACTGAATCGAGTGTCGCCATGGTAACGGTAAACGTTGTTTTGTTCACAATGACGTTGTTATGAATTTTGAAAAAAAACTGAAAGTATTATTAATATTTCTATACTCAAGCTATCGTTTACTAAAACACACGAAGTAGCTTACTCTCACAAATAGTGCTCCAGTCTGATTAGCTATTGAATAATTAGACTACGAGTAGCGGAACAGAACTGTCGGTGTTCAAGTTTTAAGCAAAACATAATAGCAGATTCTTTAAACAATCGTTCTTATCGTTTTAACTTCGAAGATAGTAAACCAGTTTGTTTCTACTAAAACTTGACAGCTCGTTATCGCTTTCTACGAACCTTTTGGTCGACCCAGTCGACTATTGGCTCATCGAAAGCCCCACCCATAGCCGAAGTGTTGAAAATGCTCTATGTATTTTTAGTATCCTAAATTATCATTCCTTTAATACTCTTTGTTTCAGTGTTTCTAGAAACCTGATCAGTTTTACAGCGACGACATCCACTGCAAGGCTCTGTCTTCGTGCTTTGACGGTAACCTTTAACAGTGAAGATTTCATTCCTTCGTCAGTCATGTTTTGCGCTTCCAGGAATCCTTCACTGTGCAACATTCTTGGTCTCAAATTGAACTTTCGTTGAGCCTGTGTCTATTTTAGCAGCTCAACTTTGACAATCCTGTATATAAAGCAATTTAGTTTGCTCATTTCCCCGGTTTGAATTTCCCGCGCGCCGCCATTTTGAAATATGACGTATTTGGGTTGCAGTACTAGTGCCAGTCTCCACTCACGATGATAACAATAGCAGTGAACAAGAGGGGGTAATAACAAAGATTAAAAGAAAAAACTTGTGAATCAATTTTTATTCATTCTGCATTGTATGTCAAAGAACAGAGCACAGTTAAGCAGTTTAGTATAAGAAAAGCTTGACTATCAAGCTCGAGCTTTTTCTATCAAAATTGTCCTATAAATTGGGCCAATCTAAGCCTCGTTCTTATAAAGTTGTAAAGTTATCTCTTATAAAAAAACATGTTTCTACGGTAAAAAAAAACAGAAAAGAATAATTGTTTGAGAATTCAGGCTGCTTTTGTTCTTATACATCAGGGCTGGGTAGTTCAAAGGCTGGTTAACTTTAACCCAGGGTATTCCAAAATAACAAATCAGTCTCTCTAAGGTTGTCGGGAAACAAGAACGTACTTTCAAAACGTAACCCTAGGTTAGTGGCTGTGCAAATCGGCCTTTGAACAACTTCTCGAGCTGCAGGTGCCGGTTGTTCGAAAGCCGATTAACTTTAAACCAGGATTGATCTATTGGTTGTCATGTTAATTAAGCCTGGACTGGTGATAATCGTCTTTTGAACAACTGGTCTAGATCCTTAATATGTAGCTGCGTCTGTCACAACATTATCTAGGCAGTGCCAAGTGATCAGGCCGAACATTTAAGGGTGAGTTTAGTAAAAGAGTTTAACAACCAACATAAGAATGACTAGGAATGTGAAGGGAGGCGGTACGTGGAACGAAGCGGTGTTTTGCTGTTTGTTTGACCGCGCTTCGTGTTCGCTACACACTTCCCGCTTACTCTTACTCAGGCAAAGCGCCGTGTCCATCACATGAAACACGTAGTTCTGCTCCACCACCCCGTGGACCAAATACGCACGGGGACCCTCTGCGTATACAGCTGAAGAATGAAGAATTGTATAAGAAGATACACAGACATTTTTCGCGCGCTTTTTGTAAGACATTTTCTATAATTTCAAGTACTGACGAGAACGAACCTTAGTAGAGCTACAGAGGGCGCCTAATGAAGAATTAATGGAGAACGAAGCTTAATAGAGAGGGAGCTTAATGAATAGGGGGACAAAGAGCGAGTTGAGTAAACTCAGTGACATCTACTGCGCACTTCATACTAAATGCCTCCACGGAGAATTGATGAAATTAAACACGGTCGCTTGTTGCTCTATACTAGAACAAAACACGGAGAGGCGTAGCAGGAAATGTAAAAAGGGTCAAGAGCCAACAAGACAAAGCCGAGTGTTCTACCTGGCTTTTAGAAGTCCCACTTAGTCACTCCGTGTTCTAAACCTCTATAGGATCACTACAGACACTGCTTGTTCCTAACGGAAACCTAAACAAAACTTTTTAAGGGTGCGTTTGTTTGGGCCTATTCCGGAATAGGAATACATGGAACAAAAACTTTGTCCGAATCGTGTGGCTGTTTTCCCGCGAAGTTACGAACAAATCATTTGTCAGTGACAAAGGCTTTTGAATATTAACTTTGAAACAGATTTTTCATCGCCCTGACGATCTGGAAGAAATTTTAAAACTTTATTCTTAATCCAGAATGGTTGGAATAGTCCCAAATGAACGAGCCCTGATACATAAACAATTTTGTTCCGCCATTGCTTGCGCGCGCTAGCCCGACGTGACTTCATAGAGAACGGAATATTGGCCAATCATAGCGAGCGTGCGCATTAATGCATCAGTTTGCCCATAATCTATAAAGGTAGTCACGGAAACTCACCCACATCATCACCACCATGTGTTTCACTTCCTATCTCATACGCAGCCTGCTGTTTAAAATCATAATAACTTGTGTCCACCCCTGTAAGGTTCTGTCTTGTTCCATTTATCAAACCATTCGGTACAATGCCCCCGGGGCCATTCTGATAGCCGAGGGTGGTGTAGGGGAGGTTGTCTTCAGCAAGGTCTAGTCCGTCATTCTCTACTGCCAGACCAAATATGGGGTTGTTGAGTTTTGGGTAGCCGCCCATGGTAAACACGTGGGAGTGGTCAGCGGTCAGCAGTATCAGGGTCTCCTCTGTAACGGTGACGTAACTTTTAAATTGTGGTTATTCTACGTACGTTTCGATTGGAACATAATTTAAATAACAAATTTAACAAGTGTTATATTCCATGTTAGTGTATACCAAGTCAGAGCGCTTTTTTCCTGCGCTCTGATTGGTTCCTGAACAGTAAATATCAACGGCTGTTTACTGTTTTGAGAAAGCTGTCAAATGGCGACTTGTTTCGCGACAGTCTCGTAAGAGGAAAGTCACGTAATAAACGATTCAGCCATTCCCTTAAACACAAAAGAGAAACGAAATTTGAGATGTCTTTATTCACGGTTAGGATAAAACTGCTTTTAGTACCTCAAAATTTCAAGAAAAAGCATAACCAATGATTGTGCGCATGCGCCTTACTTACTTTTCTTATTTACGCGTGAAAAATTTAAATAAATCAGTTTGGTTAAAAATTTACATTCACCGATTCTCATCTTGACTTATTTATTAATTTGGTGTGTATTAAAACAGTTATCCCCCTCAGTGTTGGTGCCTAGCGATATATATTTACACTGGTCACCTCCACTTCGGGGAATAGTTGTTTCTATTCGTCAAGAGATTATTGCATAACCTATTTATACCATTCCACAAGGAAGGGTGCGCAAGCAGTGATGGGAAAGCAGACTGAAGTATCTTCCGTTGGAAACTACTCGTTAATTACCGTTAAATAAGCACCGAGTTTAAAAAACTCTGATTGGCTGTACTTTTAAAAGTGATTGATTATTATATTGCACTCCGAAGATAACAACTGACGAAAAACGTTTAATGTTCTAAATACTTCTTCTTTTTCTTCTTCCTTTTCTTCTTTTTCTTATTCTTCTTCTTCATCTTTTTTTTATCTTCTTCTATATCTTCTTCTTCTTCTTTATTTTCTTCTTTATCCTCTTCTTTATCTTCTTCTTCTTCTTTATCCTCTTCTTTATCTTCTTCTTCTTCTTTATCTTCTTCTTTTTCTTTATCTTCTTCGTCTTCTTCTTTATCTTCTTCTATACCTTCTTCTCCTTCTTCTTCTTTCTTTTTAGCTACATTTTATGTTGTTGAGTTGGTAAAAATTCACTAACAGAAAACTTCAGAACAGAAAACAACATATAATTTCCGGCTTACATTGAATCTGTGAAAGATTAGGTCGATTAAACCTAATTTGAAAATAACTTTAACAAAACGTTTGACAAAAACAAAGTCAATTAGTTACTTAACTACAAAAATCGAAATTACTAATCAGAAGGCTTACAAACCTTTGTTAACCATCTTTACTGCTCTCTCCACAGCTTTTGCGAAGGCAACAGAATCAGTGAGGGCTTTCACAGCCTTGCCGCCATGATGGCCGTGATCTATACGACCTCCTAGAGGAGTGGGAACAAATTAAAGTGTGATTCCTCTGCATGATTGTAGCCAATTTGGCCAAATGGTTTCAACGAACTTGAGCAGTAAAGCGTCGTTGCATTGTAAACGAGGACGGCAACATCAACATTTAGAATTTCCCAATTGCGAATTCTGGAATTCAGGAATTCAAAATTGCTAATTCTATGCGTTTTATTAATGCCAGGCAATTTATTTTGATCATTCTATGGTTTGAATTTCTCGGCACCGCCATTTTGTAACGTGACGTGTAACGGTTGTAGTGCCAGTCTCCACTCTCAATAAATACAATAGCAATGAACGAACCATAACATAACCATAACATACGTGTCTTGATTCAAAATGGCGACGTCCCCGAAATCCAAACCTTTGAAACGATCAAAATAGATTGCTCGGCGTTAATAGTACGTACAGAATTATCAATTCTGAATTGCTGTTATGGACATAGACTTGCCAAAATTTTACTTCAAACCAAAAATGTTGTACAGCCGCGGTTCCCTTTTACATGTAAACAAGGTGGTATAGGGCTAAAAACCCTCATCTTTTAAGTTTTGACAGTCTTTACTATTTATATCCTATCTTTGCAAGGATGAAAAACATTCATTTCGGCATGTTCGATCGCTCGGTTATTCTAATCTCTTTCAAACATTATGGATTTACTGACAATAATCATTGCTAGAAATTGCTATCTCCGATTCATGTCACTCACTATACCTTCGACCAATAGAAAGAAGCCTCTTGGGTTCTTGCTGAGCACTTTAATGGCTTTCTCTGTCATCTCTTCTATAGAAGGTTCACCTGCCGTATCATTCGGACGCAACACGTCATACTGCATGTGCGAACGTTCAAATATACCTTGCAAACACAAGAATAGACAGTATCAATTCTCTGCTGCGAATTAAAAACAATCACGTGACAAAAATACTTTGGGACATTCAAAGTATTATCAAACCCATAGGGCCAAGTTTCCAGTCGGCGACAAAAACTGACCTAAGTCATAAGAAAAAAACTTCCTCAAATCTAGTCTAAATACAAAATGCACAAATGCTAGCAAGATACTGCAGTAGATTTTGGTTTGTTTGTTATAGTGTTGAAAGTTTTACCACAAAACTCCAGGAGCATGATGTAACCTTCCTTCATTGTTTTATACCTTGATTTTCACTCAACAAAACGAGCACTGTGATTGGTTGATTCTTCGCCACGTGACCCTGATCAAATTCAGATATATCCCAACCGGGATACAATTGCATAGTTGTTTCCCGCGCGTCGAATGCATCATCATTTGCTTTATAGGTTTTTTTTTAGGGAAAGTCTAACTAAATAACCAAGCACTTTTAAGATTTATAGTCCCTCGGGAAATAAGTAAGTTTTGTTTTCATCGAGTCCTCATCTGGTGTTTCAACATCGGGACTTTCAGTAAAACAAAACCAAAAGGTTTCCCTGGGGACTATACAGTGCCAAAAGATGAGTTTGTAAAATCTCCCAACTTAAGTCCATAGTATTCCTATGAGAAGTTTGGGAGAATTTCTTAATTCATCTTCAAGAGTTTTTGTGGATGATCAAATTTCATATTCTCCGTACTAACCAGCTTGTTTTCTTTTGTTTACTGTAAGGAGAATTTAGATGTTGACAAATGCCTTAGGGCTGAAAGGGTTAAGTACATACTATAATGTTAAAATTTTCCATTAGGAAAACGTTGTTAAATTTAGGACGGTTAAAATGGATTGAATAAACAACAAACCAAGTATTTTTTCAGCTGTTTTTGGATCAATGGCATCGAAAGCGGTCTTGTTCCAGGCGTAATGTGTTTCAGGGAACTTAGCTAAATACTCGTTGATCAAGTTTCGCCCGTCCGTTCTATAGCCTCTCTTGGTCGGGTACTCGGGATCAGACTCATTGTTCGGCATGAAGTTTCGCCTCCCGCCGCCAAGAAGTACTTCAATACCATTCCCGTGTGGATACTCAAGCAGTTGCAAAGCTAGAGAAATCAAGGGACAAACACTAACTTAATGACACAAACACGGTGATTGAGAATGACACGGACAAAAAAGAGGACTAGAGTTTGGACAAGGACATGGACAAGAAAAACTACTTGGACAAGGACAAGGTCATTGACAAGAGCTATTGCAAGCAGCTCATTCTTGTGAAGTAAGTCAATTATTTTGCTTTCCGTTTTGCACCCCGCAGGACTTTTGGAAGTCCGAACGATCAGACAAATGCTTCATCACTTATATAAGACAGCCATTTTGCCCCGTCTAACTTATTGTACTTTAATGTGGCATTTCTGCAAAGCTTCTGACAGGAAGAAGTTAGAGCGTGTCAATGAAACAGGCCTTAGAGCTGTACATTGTAAGCGGAGTACATCTTACGATGATTTATTGCTAGACCGATACAAGCAATAAGAAAAATGCAGAAATAAAGAACTTAGTAGAGAACAACTGAGGCGATTGCACTTTGTGTAACTCCTGATTGCAGTGGGTTGGCGTCTTGATCCTATTACTTATTATTATTATTATTTCAGCTAGCTGTGGTGTTTTTATAATCATTATAAAACCACTACTGATAGTTATGGGGGTAATAGGGAGAGGGGGTTGGGGGGGGGGTAGATGGTGACTCGTTATAGTTGGGAATTGCATGGAGTGCAGTTGCTCAGTGATTATTACTAAATTTAAGTCAAATGTACTTATACATTTCATCTACTATGCAAAGTTAATACTACTTTGCTTTCGATTATTACACTATTTTATGTAATTTTATTCTTTAAAATATGTAAGTCAGTTTTTAGTTAAGATGTGCCTCTATTAGTGGTTCACTTGTGAACTGCTAAAAATTTTCTTTTTTTCTGACACTCAAAGTTCATTCAACCATTAACTTCCACAACCACTTCTACACTCTGTACTCTCATAATACCCTGCATACGCGCATGAATGAGCTCAAAACAAAAAGAAAGCTTTCCAACCTATATCTTTGCAGGAACTGCTGTCATCTAAAGCGTTTTTCTTTAAATCTCTGTCGTTCTCGAAGTTCCTAGAAGCACTGTGTGAATAGGCAGCACTGGGTGTTGCGTGAGTGAGGCGAGCTGTTGTTACAATACCAGTGGACATTTGGACTTTCTCCGCTAGGGTCAGAATTGACCACACCTTGGTTCCCTCTGTCATCGATTCGCATCGCTTGTAAGCCACTGACTCGTCCACTCCGACAGTTCCTGTCAAAAACAATGAACAAAATCACCTTACTGGCAGGTTTCTTAGAATACTGATTCATTAGGAATTGGCGAAGTATTAGGGAAGAAGTCAAAACAACTGTATTTTTAAGGAACCCAATTTTGTCGGGGGAGGTGGTTGGTGGCGGCACATACCCCCTACCCCATCCCTCCCCACTTTTTCAGAGCTCGATTTCTCAAAACCTGTTTTAGGGGTATTGGTTTTTTTTGTATAATGGACTCCTCTCTCCACAAAGAAGGCGTTGGTGCAAGCACTTTATCAATATCTATTTTATTGAACATGATATTTGCTCCTGAAATTCAGCTTTTTTGAAAAAAGGTGGTGGGTGGCGGCACATAATAACCCACCCCCTAAATTGGGTTCCTAGGAAGTATCATTGTATTGACCTTTTCCCTAAGAGCCTTTTAGATGTGTTACGAGTGCTAAAAATCGTTATCATTATTATGTAAATAAAAACGAACAGCCAATACGACATAAAATTTAAGTGTTCTCGTACATTAGGTACCTGAAGAAGGCTAGTATGGCTAGCCAAAATATTGTATGAGAAAACTTAAATTCTGCGTTGTATTGGCTATTCTTTTTCGTTTACATTTAACTTCGTGAGCCCAATTCGATAAGTTCAGTGATCCAACGCATACCGACGGAATTATTGTTACCGTGGTTATTCACTTTTTTTGCAAATCATTATTATCATTATTGTTATCATAATATTTTCACTTTAATTATTTTTCGTAAAAGTTATTATTTTCATTATTATCATTATCGTTATTACTATCATTGTCATCATTATTATTACTATGATAATTATTATCATCATCAAACCGTTGACCATGCTATGGTCTGCCGGTATGGGGGGCTGATTGTTCAGAGACACAATGAGACTAGGGACTTAGAAGCTGAAATGTTGCGATGGTCTGCACCGACGTAGGACAGAGCCAGTCCTTCAGGAGGTCACTAGGGAAGAGCTAAATAGAGGCGCAAACAAGGCGCCTGATGCCCGACTAGACGTTCATGCCCGCGGGTTTTGGGACAGACAGCAATCTGCATTTTTTGATGTTCGGGTATGCCACCCAAATGCAGAATCTTATCGAGAACTGTCTCCTTAACAAATATTCCAACTACATGAAAACGAGAAGAAGAGACAATACAGCAGACGGGTTCTGGAAATGAAGCAAGGGACACTCACACTATTAGTTTTTTTACAAAACAACTTAAAGGGACTCTCGGCTGTACAAACGCTCGAGTTGCAAATAAAACTTTTGTTAAATTGCAGTACAAGTCTCCACTCTTAATAAACACAGTAGTAATGAACGGGAGGGAGTCTGGTACCGCAACTACAACACGTCATATTTCAAAATGGCGGCGTGCCAGAAACTCAAGCCGTGGAACTGGTCAAGCATCAAGGGAAGAAGAAGACGTTAATGAACCCTTGTCAAATGTATTTTGCTTAACGATAATAATAAACACAGAGTTATCAAGCTTGAGTTACTGATACGTACATAGACTTTAAGTCCCTATCAAGCTTATTTTTTTACTTTTTGGATTAAAACTGTTGTCAGATGTGAACTCAAAATTTAAGTAACCAAAGAAAGTTTCCACGTCTAGGAATGCTTAAAAAAAAGTTCGGAATGTAAATTTTAACCGAGCAGGCCAGGGACTGGCAACCTGTGACGTGGTAACAGTGAGTTATGTGGTTTTTGAATCAAATCATTCATTTCTGTTAGAAAATGTCATAAAACTTTTGTTTCAAATATTTCAAGGGAATACTTCATTGATTAAGTTCATAACAATGTTGCAATTGTAGCCAGAATTGAATTTTTTGAGATAAAAAGGATTGTCTATGCCACGTGCTACGTCATATGACTCCGGCTACGTCATCATTGCACGCTTCAAGTCTAAAAAAGCGAATAAGGTTTTATTTTCGAAAATTACTATTATTAAAGGGTTTTACTTTTCATCTGGAACTTAAAAAAATAAGCTCGATAGGGACTTTAATAAAAGTTTTCTTTCAGACAAAGAGTGCTGTACTGTCATAGGTTCCTTTAACAAAAGTGAAACAAACCTCGCCTGGCCTTCACTCCGCACAAGAAGGCTGTTGCGGTGCCGGCAGAATCCGGGACCTGCTGGTCTGTGTTGTAGGTTTTACTCAGGGCTGTAAATGGGAATCGCTCATAACTCAGCACGTGTTTCTCGCCAATTTCCCCGTTCATCTGCCCCTCCAGAATGCGAGTTGCGGTCACCGTTGGAATGCTTAAACCGTCCCCGAGGAACATGATCACGTTTTTCGCTGTGTGAGTCATCCGAGCTCGCTCCGCGTTCTCTTTCACCAGTTGAACAGCATCTTTAAACCATTGGTTACTGGCTTGGCCGCTGGGGATGGAATCGGCTGTGAGGGTGATGGGGGAGAGAGTTAGGAATGGCAAAGTTTCCAGGCCTCTTTATGCTCTTCGACTCGGGCCAGAAATAGACCTTTTGAAAATAGGGGTCACGTGACAACAGCAACTTTAATTAATCAGCTTTGGCGAAATGGTAACAGAAATGGTGATAAAACGGTACCCAGAAATGGTGATAAAATGGTACCCAGAAATGGTGATAAATTGGTGCCCAGAAATGGTGACAAATTGGCACCCAGAAATGCTGGCGAAATGGTACTCAGAAATGGTGGTAAAATGGTACTCTGAAATGGTGGCAAAATGATACCCAGAAATGGTAACAAATTGGTACCCAGAAATGGTGACAAATTGGTACCCAGAAATGGTGGTAAAATAGTACCCAGAAAAGGTGTCAAAAGGGTACCCAAATAAAACTCAGAAACGAAAAGAACAGGTTGACGAAAACTAATAAAATGGTAAAGTTTCAGCTATTAACCTAAAATATGTAAAAAGTGGCAAGTAACAGAAAAGATGTTTTCTAAGGTACTGTATTTAACTCGAGAGCAAGCCTCGCTCTTAAGTACCATTTTCAGAAAAAGTTTGCTGATAGAAATCTTGATTTTATATTTGCTGTAAGTTTTGAAGTACTTAATGTTGAGACTTGAAACTACGCCTTCTAATTTTATTTCTGAATATCATTTTTTCATAAATATAAATCAGATTAACGTAGGTGTGGTCACATGATTTCTAACTGCAAAAGGCCGATTTATTTAGAAAATAGCAAATTACACCAAGGGACTGATAATTGCAGAACGGCTTCATGCAATTCTAAACTCAGTAAACTAATTGCCTAATGCTGCAAAATAGATTTTCAATTCTTTGGCGAGAGGCGCGAAAATCACAAAATCCTTTTGCAAACACTAAATGTTATCTTGTTTGCCTTCGAACTAGTTTTAACTCAGACCAAATTAAACTAAAACAACTTTAGTTAGAAAACTTTAAGCCATTCCTTATTGTATTTTGGTAGAAACAAAGCCCCTGAAAAAATTGAGAGTTTTCGAGCTGCACATTTTGACACAAAATTTTTTTAAATTTGGCTAAAGGCGACTGAGCAATCATTGAAAGGGAAAATGAGGAAAATTTGTTTATTCGCTCTCCCCAATCTCCTAACTATGGCTGCGCAATTTTATCTAAGCTTATACCATGCACTGAGGCTCTTTTGCAGGAAAAAAGGTTAATGTCCCCACCAAACTTAATTTTTTCTTTTTTTGATGAAAACTCTTGTCATCTGTGAATCGGAATAACCAAAGAAAATTTACACGTCTAAGTATAATTTTTAATCAAAAACAGAATGTAGTGTAAATTTTGACCGAGCAGGCCAGGGACTGGTAACCTGTGACGTAGCAGCAGTGAGTTATGTGGATTTTGCTTAAAAAGTTTCATTTCGGTTAAAAAACGTCATAAAATTTTTATTTCAAATAATTTCAAGGGAGTAATTGATTGATTAAATTTATGACAATGTGACTAATTGTAGCCAGAATTGAACTTCTTGTGATAAAAAAGATTGTCTCTGCTTCATGCCTCGTGCTATGTCATATGCCTCCTGCTACGTCATCATTGCACGCTTCAAGTCTAAAAAATGTAACAGGAACGGCGAGAAAAGGTTTTATTTTCGAAAATTACTATTATCAAAGGGTTCTACTTTTCATCTGGAATTTAAAAAGATAAGCTTGATAGGGACTTTGAGTACACCGAAGATGCTTTCATTCAACATATATGTTCTTGAAAGCGTTCAAAAAGAAAAATAACAATTATTTCAAGTCGAAATTATGGATATCTTGAGTCAGTCTTGAAATGTCAGTAAGCGGAGTATAGAATGCTGCAATAGCGAAGCAGAACGTATCAGTCACTAAAACTCTTCATGCATTTTACTGGAACTTTAAAATTCTGCAGGAGACTTTCATGTTATCCAATTCCACAAAAAAATCCTTAAAATATCAATAAACTTGCATAGCTTTCTTGGGAGAGGGAGACCCGGCCCCACTTCCCGCGCGTCTAAAACTTCGAGAAACACAAAACAGGGTTTGGAGACGCTTACTGCGCAAGCCAACCAAACTCGGCTCTTTCTAGGTTAGTTTCTGTACTCTCTATACTCAGTTCCGGGCGAAGGAGGAGGGGATCGGAAGGGAAGATGG
>JAOBAT010019901.1:0-31918 GCA_026413305.1 Hydrozoanthus tunicans | reverse complement strand
CCCCCCCCCCCCCCCCCATCCTCTCCCCATCTACCCATCCAACTCCCGCTTTCTTTGTCATTGTTATCCAACATGTTTTACAGATTCATGATGCTTTTGGCCCTTTATCAGTTTTCTACGTTTGAGCTGAGGCACGTGCCTCTTTTCATTTGATTGTTTTTGGAAAACTACTGAGCTATGATTGGCTCACCACCGACACATGAGTAATGCGCAAGCGCATTGGCGTCGCTCCCGTGATTCCGTGCGGGTGGTTTGGCGATCAAAGCCGTGGAAAAGTGAAGAAGCAGTGTTCGTGGTTCAACATGGCTGGTGTGAGGTGGTAAAGTACGCTCTCTGCTATGTTAGAAATGCCTATTTTGTGCTTGCTTATTACCTACTACATAAATGTCAAATTTTGTGAATTTTTTGTGTTGTTTTGATCTTTATTTGTTGCTTGAAAGTAGCTAGAACTAAGGCGACAATGTTGAATTTTATCGTGTTTTTCGCGGCGTGTTCTGAGTTCACTTCGAATGAATAGCCTCAGTCGTCCATTTTTGATGTGGTTGCATCTTTGTCGAAGGGTAGAGCTCTTGAACGTTGTCTGGGAAAGGCTTGTATCGACCCGCCCTTTGTTGTCTCAAAGGCTTCCTTTCATTAGGACATCTGTCGCCACTACTGCTTTATAACATTGAAAATTTGTGTTTAATGCTACTTGTATTCACTTGGAAATTTTGCTTTTGATCAGGAAGGAAAGTTGAAGGAGGGGTATTCCCGCATTAGAAGTACAGTTAACGTGGAATGGGTTTCGTGTTGGTGAAATAAAAGCCCTTTTCAAAACACGTGCTTTTCAAATAAAAGCGATTACGACTTTAGATCTTATACTGCCGTTCTCTTTCTTAGCAATATCTATTTTCTCTATTCTTTCGCGCCTTTTTTGCGTTTTTCCCTTTTCTTCGACGACGCTGTGATGCAAGAGTATACGACAACAACTTACTGCTTCATGATCGATTCGTTTTAACCGCCAGTGATCCTTGAATGCCCTTGAAGTCTGTTAATGGCGGAGATTGATTCTGAAAATGAAGAAGACGTCGATATAATCTCTACAAGCGAAGATAGAAGACAAGTTCTCATGTACGCAGGCTCTCGCAATTTAACCCCCTTCCCTTCTAATTCGCTGCCATTACACCATATTGGAAATGTTCTACAAGAAGCGGGAATCGACGGTTTTCCTGGTTATCAACCTAAAAGGAGGTAATTGATCAAAAGAGTTAAAAACACGCCATTTTCTTTTGTCTTGGATTTTTAAGCAAGTTCTCAATTTTTGCTTTTGCGCTAGATTCGTAAGGATTTTCTACAAGAATCGATTTTCGAAGCAATCAGTGCTACACAATAACTTTTTTAGAGGATTGAATAAGCCAACGACGTCCCATCGAAGGAAGCATTCCGGTTGTTTTTTTACGAAAGCAGTTTGTATTTGAACACAATTTTTACATCTTGTTCGTTGCGCACGTAACAAAATCACTTTCGAATTTTCTTCTGCTTTCTCCTTTTAGCCTCGCAATTTCTCTTTCTCAAAATTTGAAAGTGTGGTGAACATCGAAAGAACTGACATTCGAATATTTTGATCCCCTTTCGGCAACCAGCTTTCGTTTTGAGAAACAACGCCCTTATTTCATGTGAAATTAGTTTTTTTCTCCCAACGGAACGAAAGCATTTAGTCTGATCTCGTAGTTTGTTTTGTGGTAACGAAATCCTACCAAGGTTAAGTTTGTATCTTCGATTAAATACTCAAGGAAAGTAGGAATCAATATTTTTCTTAATGCAAATCGAAATACTTTATGAAATAAAAGCGTGGCAGTGTAATAAGTTGTAGTTTATGTGCGTCAAAGTTCCGCCATATTGGAAACGAAAGACGATTTATAAAACATATCAAGGTAAGACTGTCGTGGTGAAATGTACATAATTGTGAGTTTCGTCGGAAAAGGAAAAATATTTGGTCGGGAAAAAATTAGATTTGCATCGGTGTAAAACAGAAACATAGTTTATATATGTAATTTAGAAAAAATAACGCGTGAATCATTTGAACGAATACGTAACACGGTATATACCGAACATCGGTAGCCATATTGACTTGAATCTTGATTTGTGTGTTAAATATTGACTGTGAAAAAATGAAGCATTCGATGCATTAGATCTTAATGAGATGTGGGAGCATGGTGTAGGTTTTTTTTTTAAGTAAAGGTCCCTTTTTTTAACGAAATTTGGTTTTCGATATTGGATAGTTTTCTCAAGCGAATCGAAGGAACTAGTTTGACAGTCTGTTTATAGATATTACAGATATTGAGATGTAAAAATGTTTGTTAGTAAGCAAATTTGATATATTGTCCCAATTCGCAATTTTAAGAAATGAGAAAGCTGGTTTTGTTAAAAAGCTTTTGAGATGAAGCTGGATTCTTTTTGGTTGGCACCCGTTTGTAGAGGATGATTGCAAGAAGAAGAACCTGCATGACACTGATTTTATTATACTGCACATGGTTGGATGTTTTATCAATGTTGCCTTTAACTGGCATGAAAATGATAAACAGACTAGCATGCTATAGAGCTAGAAAGTTTTTAGATCGACTTTTATAACTTCACGGTGTGCTTAAAATTTCTTCAAAGAAGAACTTTTTTAATTTCTTTTTGAAATTATGCGAGAATTGGAGCTTGAATGTGTTGGAGGTATAAACATTGATAATTTGATCCAATGATGGGCTTGGGTGGGAGAAGGGTTGCTTGGACAGGATAGGGGGGATGAGATATGAAGAGAAAGATTCATAAGACTTGCAGTTGGATTTTTTCAGTATTTTTCTTTTAACATTGGAAAATAAGATCTGATTGATAACTTGCTGTCATTTGCAAATAGACAAGTAAAATATGTTCCCAACAACCAGGTTCTCCAAACACTTGCACTAAACATTCTTGATTTTTCTCCAACCTTGAAGTTTAATTTTGTTCAGTGGCTGTTCATATAAAACTGTATCCTGACTTCTATTTGTATGGAAGTTTCAGTTTTTTGCTTTTTTTCTTCAAAATGCAATACATTTTAAAGTTATTACTATAGGTATGTTCAGGAACATCAAGCGATTCAGTAAAGCATCAGTTATAATGAGCTCTCGGTATCTTTCAGTACAATATACAGCAACAAAATCTGAGACACTTGAAAAATTTCTGAGGTTCCATGTGAAATCAAATTCAATTCTTTTTCTTGTCAGGGTGTAATTTTTGGTTAATTTGACATATCTAGGGCGTTAACAGGAAAAGGGTCCTTCAATTGTTTGGCAAAATCTAGCTGATTGAGTGTTTTTGCGCGTGCAACATTTAAAATCCCCACAAGACTCAATGCCTGCAATCCGGAAATGCCATTACATAGACTATATTTATAAAAAAACCTGCAAAATGCTTGGTAACTCAAATTTGCTCTTTAATTAGAGTTAAGACTTTCAAGACTTGACTGGAACTTAATCAAAAAGCTGAATTGGCTTTAGTTTTGTTCTAATTTCACGCTACATTATTATTATTTTGGATGATATGCTTGGATATGACTTCTGCCAGGAATTTTGGAGGGGAAGGGGCTGGTGCAGGGACCTGAAATTCATATTTACTGAAATAAGGTTTTAAAGGTCACATTGATATTATAACTTTGGAATGCTTGGGTATAAAAGCCCTTAGGGGTGTCCATAGGATTTTTGGAAGGGAAGGGGCTAAGGGGGGGGGGGGCAGAGTCCCAAAATGAATGTTTACTAAGATAAAAGTTTTAAAGTTTACATTGATATAATTATAATTTTGGAATGCTTGGGAATAAAAGCCCGTAGGGGTGTTCCTAGGAGTTTTGGAGGGGGGGGAGGGTCCAAAAATTCATGTTTACTAAGATAAATGTTTTATATGTTTCATCAATTTATGATTTTGGATTGCTTGGATATAACGGCCCCTAGTTTAGAGGTGTCCCTAGGAATTTTGGGTGGGGCTGTGAGGGCTGGGGCAGAGTCCTGAAACTCTTGTTTACTAATATAATGGTTTTAAAAGCTTAGTTTTTGCTGGACTTGAGAATTTAAAAGATCAATTGATAATAGTTTTGGAACTTTTTCTTTGCAGAACCCCATTTTGTAAAATCTTTTTGTTCAGCCAAAAGTAAAGCAAACCCTGCAATTATAAATCTCTGGTCAAAATTTACATTACCTTAATTATTGTCGTTTGTAATAGAAGATGCATGGTGATTTGTGATATTTCTACTCTATTATCTTTTGCAGCTTTCTGCAGTAAAAAGCATCGTAATTTTTAACTGTAGACTGACCATAGACGAATGGCTAAGTTCTTTCATGAATGAAAAAATAGATCCAGGTTTTTCAAACTTCAAATTAAGACTTGTGTCCATTTTGCTTGGCTGAGGAGAGTGTATTCTGTTTGAGAACTTTGTGACAAAAGAAATGGCATTCACTTTAACTCCATGAAATACAAAAATTTTTAGTTGTAGATTTAAGTGCTACATACACTACTGCATAAGAAGTCTGCACGTTACAATTAAGTCTGAGCTTCTTTTGAGAATTCATGACAAAAGAAAATGGCACACCATTTTGTTCTATGAAATACAACAATTTTGAAATGTATTTTTATGAACTACAGTGTAATTGCACAAGGAAATCTGCTGTATGTGTCTTAGAAGGAGATACAAGTTAACTGACCTGCCAATTCAAAGAGGGTGGAACTGGGGAAGTTTTTTGGCTGAAAACATTAACTTTTGAATAAAATTTCAGATTATATGTTCTACAATGACCATTTACAATTTTCTTTGTTGCCCCCTTCCCCTTCCCCTTCCCCCCCCCCCAAATAATTTATTTGCTGTCATCCATGTAATTTTGTAACTATATAAAACAGATAAAGTCAACCAACTGTACAAAATATGACCTTAATTTGGTTTGTTTTATGAGAGATACCAGGTTTTGGCTTGTTTTAATTTTGCCTGAATAATTTAGAAATCAGCAGTAATTTAATCCTTTATCATGTTTGTTTTATGCTTTTTGTTTCAAGTCATATTTTATCCCATTTCCTTTGTTTCATTTGCTTTTGAATAAGAATTTCAGATTATATAATGTTCTACAATGACCATTTACAATTTTCATTGTTGCCACTCTCCTCCCACCCCCCCAAATAATTTTTTTGCTGTCATCCATGTAATTTTGTAACTATAAAACAGATAAAGTCAACCAACTGTACAAACTATGACCTTAATTTGGTTTGTTTTTCTGGGAGATACCAGGTTTTGGCTTGTTTTACTTTTGCCTGAATAATTTAGAAATCAGCAGTAATTTAATCCTTTATCATGTTTGTTTTATGCTTTTTGTTTCAAGTCTTATTTTATCCAATTTCCTTAGTTTCATTTGCTAATTAACAATTTTCTTGCTGGATCAGGGGGCTTGAATAACGAGAAAATTTACCAATATGTTGGAGATACTTGGGGTTGAAAGGGTTAACGGTGGAATTCATTTATTATATTTTTCAACAAATTAACTGATAGGATCTCATATTTTCAAGTTTTTTGTTAAGGAATCAGGTACATCAGTACTCAGTAGGCATTCTAATTCATGGGCGGCAAAACTGGGTGTGGAGCAGGGGGAATTGGCCCCCCTAATAATTTGGTTGGGGGAGCCCTGCCCACCCAATTATTGTTATCTGGCTAATAATGGCAACTTTTGAATAGGAGTTTCAGGTTCTATAAAGAAATAATACATTTTTCACTGTGCCGCTTTCCCCCCCATAATTTTTTGCTTCCCTGCCCATGTAATTTCGTCAGCTGTATTTATATCTACCTACAACAAGGAATTGTTGTAATCAGTATTCATATTGTATACCTTTAGCAGTTACAGGCTGCATGCTTTTTTTTGGTTTTTTAAAGAGTCCTAAGTGATTCAGAGTCGAGCGGTGAATCTGAAAGTAGTAGCTCAGAATCCGAGTCAGAGAGTGAAGATGAAGATGAGTCCCAGCCTCACCCAGTACAACATCAGACCCCTTTTGAAAAGGAAGATGATCTTCTTACGTCACCCACAAAGCGGGTCAAGTTCAATGAGCGGGTAATTATAAAATTATTTAAAAACCTTATTATAATTATGGCTGGACAGAAACCTGCAATCTGATTGGCAGATGAGTTGGCAGAATTAACTTGTAACAACCACAGGCATTACAAACTTTTTTTTATTTTAACCACATTTTGTTATGTTTTGCTTTCTCTTTATTTTATCAGATCCACTCCAACCAAAGCATTGGTACCTCAGTAACACCATGATGGGAATTTAAATGCCTCTCTTATCAGATCCACCCCATCCAAAGTTCCTAGCTTATCAGATCCATCCCAACATTGACTTCTTCCTTGTCAGATCCACCCATTCCTAACCTTCTTTTTCATGAGACACGAGAAATTTTAAGTTCCTCTGTCATAATATCAATCCAACCGAAATTCCACTCTTTTGAGATCTATCCCTACCGAAGCTCCTCTCTTACCAGATCAACCCTTCTTAGGTATTCTATCAACAGACCCACCTTAAAACCTTGATTAAGTTGGTGTTTACTGGGTAACCTCAGACCCAGGCTAGATTTGCCAGTTTAAGAAATCATGCTGTCAGTCAATAATTATTTAGTATAGTCCCTATAAAGGTTTATAAGATCATTGAATGAAAGGCAATGCAATTCCTGCAATTGAATGTTATTGCTAGGTTAGTATTCATGGCAACCAATAAAGGAGTTTCAAGTTATTATGATAATATTATAAATGACCAGTAATAACCTAAAATAGTTTTCAATGAACTTAAAACTGTTGCCTAGTTAAAATACTACAGACTGACTTCTAAAAAAAAGCTACTTCTTGAAATCCAGGGTGTTTTAAAGCCATGCAATTGTCGTTTCAACACTTATTTTTGGCTTATTTTTGGCAGTCATGAAATTCTGTTGAGTTGAGGGAAGCAGTATTAATTTTTTTTTGAAGTTCTGAGATGTTGAGTGCCTTTTTGCCCAAACTACCTTAATGGCAGTTAAATAACCATTTAAAATTTTGGGTTGTTTAAGTTTCCACCCCAAAATACCTGTACAAAATGATGAGCTTAGCAGATGTAACTTCTATTTCAGAACTTTTGGGAAGAGAACCCAGATGTTTATGGTGTTCGAAGATCAGGAAGACAAAGAAAGGAACCAGAGAGATACAATATTGGGCCAGAGGTATACAATACAGATGTATTGCATAAGGAACATACATACACCTTTCTTTTTTGACAATACTAAAAAAAAATTGCTTTGCTCTCTGCCTTTGAGAACAAACAATCACCCTTGTTTATTATTTTTTTTAAAGGAAGTTGAAGCTTATATAAAATAAACATGTTTTAGCTTGCTTCAATTGCTAATAATCTTTCAATTGTGACTAACCTGAAAGTTCTCCTGTCTTGGAAACACTGAAGTACAAAGCTTATAAAAAAAAGAGCAAAGTTTAAATGATACGATCAAAGAGAACTTATGGTCTAATGAACTTTGATTTGGTTGGATCTGATGAAACAGGAAGTTAGGACCGGGTTGCTCTGATGAGCTGGGAATCCAGGATGGGATGGGTCTCAGTCATAGGAGCAAACTTAGTGGATCTGGTGAGAAATGAACTAAAGATTGGGTGGATCAAACTTTGATTGGGATGGATCTGATGAGAGAGGAACTTAGGATGGATGGGTAAGATAAATGAGAAATATAGGGGGGGGGGGGGGGGAGTTAGATCTGATGAAAGAAGAACTTACGTTGAATTGAGCCTGGTAAGAGAGTAACTTACTTTTGGTCGAATCTGATAACTGCAGAACTTTGGGATTGATCTGCAAGACAGAATCTGCAATGGGTGGATCTGATGAGAGGGGAACATAGGATGGTGTGGATCTGATATGAGAGGAGCTTATGATGGGATGGATCTGACGAGACAGTAACTTAGAACGGTTTGGATCTGATGAGAGAGGAACTTAGGATGGGATACATCTGATAATAGAGGGACTTAGGGTGGGTTGATCTGATGAGAGAGGAACTCAGGATGAGATGGGTGGGTTGGACAAGAGAAGAACTTGGGATGGGCAGATCTGTAAAGAAAGGAACTTTGATTGTGATGGATCTGATGAGATAGTAACTTAGGATGGGATGGATCTGATGAGAGAGAGTAACCTAGGATGGGAAGATCTGATGAGAGAGGAACTTAGGACGAGGTGGATCTGATGAGAGTAACTTAGGATGGGATGGATCTGATGAGAGAGTAACTTAGGATGGGATGAACCTGATGAGAGAGAAACTTAGGATGGGGTGAATCTAATTGGAGAGGAACTTAGGATGGGATGGATCTGATGAGAGAGGAACCTAGGATGATTGGGATGGATCTGATGAGAGAGAAACTTAGGATGGGATGGATCTGATAAGAAAGTAACTTTGATTGTGATGGATCTGATGAGAGAGGAACTTAGGATGGATGAATCTGATGAGAGAGGAACTTAGGATGGGGTGAATCTAATGAGAGAGGAACTTAGTATGGGATGGATCTGATAAAAGAGAGAAACTTGGGAAGGGATGGATCTGATAAGAAAGGAACTTTGATTTTGATGGATCTGATGAGAGAGGAACTTAGGATGGGGTGGATCTGATGAGAGAGTAACTTAGGATGGGATGAATCTGATGAGAGAGGAACTTAGGATGGATTGAGCTGATGAGAGAGGAACTTAGGATGGGGTGGATCTGATGAGAGAGAGAAACTTGGGAAGGGATGGATCTGATAAGAAAGGAACTTTGATTGTGATGGATCTGATGAGAGGGGAACTTAGGATGGGTGGATCTAATGAGAGAGAAAATTGGGAAGGGATGGATCTGATAAGAAAGGAACTTTGATTGTGATGGATCTGATGAGAGAGGAACTTAGGATGGGATGAATCTGATGAGAGAGGAACTTCTAAAGGACGGGGTGGATCTGATGAGAGAGAAACTTAGGATAGGTGGATCTCATAAGAAAGGAATGTTGGTTTTGATGGATCTGATGAGAGAGGAACCTAGGATGATTGGGATGGATCTGATGAGAGAGAAATTTAGGCTGGGATGGATGTGATAAGAAAGAAACTTTGACTGTGATGGATCTGATGAGAGAGGAAATTAGGATGGGTGGATCTGATGAGAGAGAGAGAAACTTAGGAAGGGATGGATCTCATAAGAAAGTAACTTTGATTGTGATGAATCTGATAAGAGAGTAGCTTACTTTTGGTTGGATCTGATAAGTGGAATAGTGGATCGTAGTGATAAGTGGATCTGATTCAGAAGGAACTTTGATTGGGATTGATCTGATGAGAGAGGTACTTGGAATGGGATGGATCTGATTAGAGAGGAAATTTGATTGGAAAGTAAACTAGGTTTGATTAGTCTGATTTTAGAGGAACTTATAAAAAGGTGGATCTGGTTGGTAAGAAACTTAGGATGGGATGCATCTGTTGAGAGAAAATTAGGATGAGGTGGACTCGTGTGATAGAAACTTAGTTTCAGAGAGGAACTTTGATTGGGATAAATCTGATATGAAAGTAATTAAGGTTGAAGGTATCTGATGAGAAAAGAAGTTAGGATGGGGTTGATTTAATGAGAGAGGAACTTTCATTTGGTATGGTGAAAGAGAGGAATTTTGGTTGGGACAGATCTTGTAAGAGAAACTAGGGTTTTGTTAGATATGATGGTTGCTCTAATGAAGTAGAAATATAGATGATGTTGCAATTGATTTCAAAAAAGATTCTAGCTGTATCAAATTTGAAACTGGTGAAGTTTGTTGTGTTGATCAGGGCACTAGCTCCAACTTGTCAGCTCAACTGTTTAAATGATAACCAATAACCTCTGTTCGATGTTCGTCTGCACTACATGAATTCCTGATCCAGGGTTGTGTGTGGGCTACTATCTGTTATAAGACTGAGAAAAAAGTAAATTCACTCATACTCCATGTTAGCCATATTTACTTACTTGAAGTAGAGTTAGCTTTTTTCGCCTGCTTTAGTCATCCTTGATCCATGAGACGTTTTAGATGAAAATAAATTGAAGCTAACTTGCCTTTTTTTCTTACTCAAAATTTTCAGGATTCTGATAGTGATGAAGATGCTGTTAAACCCCCGAAGGTAAAGAAAGGATTCGCTGGGAAGGCAAAGAAAAGAGTCCAAAGAATATCATCAAGGTAGAAAAAGTAGTTTTAACTACATTGTAACATGGTAATTGGTAATTTTAGTTTAAAAAGGTACTCATGAATTTTTGACGTGATGTTGGATTCACCATATTGCGCTTTTGCTTTCTCTGTTTGCTTTATGTTTTAGTGAAGATTGGCAGGCAACCAACCCAGCAAGTACAAGTGGTAGTAGTGATGAATATACACCAGAAGTGAGAAGCCGACCCCGCCCACTACCCAGGGCTAATGCACGAGTTGTCCCAGCACATGTTAAGACCCCAGCTATTAAGGAAAAAGCCCTGACCTCAAAATTGTCATACAAACCAACTCCCATTCCTAAAGTTAAAAAACTGGTGAGCGAGGAGTCCGAGGAGGATGATGATGATGAGGATGATGATGATGATGATGATGATGAAAATAGTGCACGGAATTCACAGAGAAGGGCAGCTGTTCAAGTAAGGTGAGTTAGCTTCTTCAATTTGAGAAAATGGTGAATGCTATCTAGACATCCAGTTGAATGATTAGATAAATAAATAGAATAAAACTATTACTGGACATTAATCCTGAAACTTAGTGATTTTTCGCCTAGAACTACTAGGCTTCCTCATGCATGATCATTGGTGTAGGCCAAGATGCATGATGGGACACCAGGCAAAGCAGTGTCCCAAGGGTGAGACAAACGAAACCTCAGTCTACCCCTCCTATATAAGGAGGGGGCCTCGACCCTCTTTGGGACAGTATTAGTTTTATTTTATTTCTTTATCTTCTTCAATTCGACTTGTAATCTTTAATATCAACATCAAACTCTACTGTGTCAATAGCCATGTACAACACAGCTATGGTTTTTAAAAAAGTTTGATCTTAAATCTTTCTCAAGTCAAGTAGCTCACTTTTGATCTTCTGGATGAAATTTGGTTGTCAGTTGCAAATTCCCTAAGATTAGATTCTTCTGTCTTTATCAGTGAAATTTAAGACAATTATAGTTGAAGAAGTTGATGTTTTTTAGGAATGAGAGGTATGATACAATGGTATTTTCAAATAACTTTTTTCTTCAAAAATGAGTTTTGTACCATAACCCTGGTGCATCAGCAATCTTGATTTCCTGTCTGAAACAGTTAAGTTTTTTCTTGAGTGCATATTGCATAATCCAACAACATGGAGCTAAATAACCTTCTGGATTCATTTAGTTCATTAAATTAAAAGATTGAGTGAAGCAGGAAAAATAAAACTAGGATTCTATTTTTCTGTAATTGGCAAATGGTATCGCTTTAGGCTATTAATTGTTAAGGGTATGTTTGTGTGTACTATGTTTAGTTACAAGGAAGAGAGTGAAGATGAAACCGATTCAGATGATTTGGTGGAGCAAGGTACTGGAGCCGAGTGGCAAGGAGAGTATGTTGAGGATGACAGAGAATGCATTGAGAAGGTTTTGTACAGTCGTATTGGGCGTCCTGGTATCACTGGTGCCATAACAACAGTTTATGCTCCAGACTTTGAGGAGTTGCAGAGAAGGTTTGTAATTTGTAACCCTTGAAAGATTTGTGTTTGTCATGAAGTTTGTCCTTGAAATTTCTTTTTAATCAAAAAGAAACTTTGTGAGTTGTTGTAATCACTCTAACTCTTGTTATCTAGAAATCATTTTTTCTTTCATGGTGTGTACTGTGTTTGTGAGCTTGGCTCATATGGTGAGATTTCTCAGTGAATGCTAAGCGTGATGTTTGGGTTCGATCCCAGGCTTAAGGCAGAATTTTTTGCCACTCTATCTGTGGACAGGAGCGTTTAGCTGTAGAAATCAACACTGTTGCAGTCTCTATCCCTGCTGATATTGATAGTGATTTCTTACATTATTGTTTTTTATGTTGGATAGGGATGATCCAAATCCTGATAGTGAGCCAACCGAGAAACAGTATCTCATCAAGTGGAAGGGTTGGTCACATCTACACAACACCTGGGAATCAGAGCAAACTCTAGTAGATCAAAAAGCTAAAGGAATGAAAAAACTTGAGAACTTACAGAAAAGAGAGCAGGAGATCGCCCTTTGGTAAACATTTTATCAAGATTGTTTTGATTTATATTTTGTTATAGTACTTGAAAAGAGTGGATTTCTAGTTATAAGCAAGTAATAATTAAAGAAGGGTTCCATTTCCTGATTATGTACACACTTAAATCAATAATTTTCTTAAGATTGCTGTTGTACCCATTGGCTATATTTAATCAATGTCATTTATTTCAGAGCTTGATGGATAGGAGTGTGTCACGTCTCATTCTACTTCATTTCTTTTTAACAGGCAAAAGTATGCAGGTCCTGAGGATGTTGAGTACTTCATGGTTCAAAGACAGATGAATTATGATTTGTTTGAAGAGTACCGAGAGGTTGAACGAATAATATGTAAGTACCTAGCCCTGCACGTCAGTTAAACCAGAAGATTTGCATTGAAGTATAAATTGATACTTAAGAAAATTTTAAGAACAGTAAGTGTTGCTTAAGTTTGGTTTCAAGCATGAGTAGCATGCTTGTAAGTAATTAAGGTTTTTAAAGGGCTTTTAGCATTAGAGCAGATTTTGAGACAAAGAGTTCAAAGCATTTATTTTGTCCTACTTCAGTTTGAACTTTTAAACTTTATATCATTTGGTATTCTTTTAATCGAAACTTTGATGCTGTTCATTATGTTGAAAAACATGTGTGAGTGGGTGTTTATTCTTTAAAAACTTTTATTTATTGAAGTCACTGCACTAACTGTTTCGTAAAACAACTTTCTTTCAGCGCATACTGCTGTAAAGAACTACAATGAACTAGGAAATATAGTTAATGCTGTGGACTATTTATGCAAGTGGAAAGGGTTACCCTATGCTGAGTGCACATGGGAAGATGGTGAACTTATATCAAGATTTTTTCAAAAAGTTATTGACGCATACCTAAGACGAGAATCTTCTGATAAGATTCCACCTAGAAGTTGCAAAGTCCTACGTCAGCGCCCAAAATTTGTTGCTCTTAAGCGACAGCCTTCGTATTTGGGAAAAGGTGGTCTTCAACTGCGAGATTACCAACTGGATGGATTGAACTGGCTTGCCAGTTGTTGGTGCAAGGAGGACTCTATCATTCTTGCAGACGAGATGGGATTAGGAAAGACCATCCAAGCAATTTCATTTTTATCTTACTTGTTTCACACTCATTCGTTATATGGACCATTTCTTCTTGTTGTACCTCTGTCAACAATGGCCGCCTGGCAAAGAGAGTTTGATGCCTGGGCTCATGACATGAATGTCATCGTGTATCTTGGTGATCAGACTAGTCGCAGTAAGGTAAGATCTTACAGTGTATTCCTTTGGAATTATCCAAGATCACTTCGACCATGGTACATCAAAGAACTAGTAAGTCCCCCCTTGGAAGGACTTGTCAGTTCCTTTGATGCGCCATTAACAGAGTGGTCTTGGATTCTTAATCCAGATCAGGAGCATCCAAAGCAAAAGGAACGCACCTGTTTTAGTGTTTTTAACAACAATGCTTGATGACAGTTGTGTGTGAATCGAGCTGTTCCTTACTAGTCTGCAGTTAGTTTCATCAAGGCTTTCAGTTTTCCTCTTGAGATCATTTTACTCTTTGTTAAGAAATTTAGAAACTGAGTAATCAAGTGATCAGGTTTTTGATCTTTTGAAATTTGAGCTGATCATACATGCCACTGAAGATGAAAAGCAATTTCTCTTAAACTGGTAATGTGAAATATTTGGGTTCTACAGTTGAACCTAAGTTACTCGATCCCTCTACATACAAATCAAATTTGCCTCTAACTTGAAGCAAAACTGAATTCCTCATATATTTACTGTATGTTTAACCTCTATAACTCAAAACCCGGGTAACTTGGAGTATTTTCCATCCCCCCCAGCAATTAGAGTTACCAGGGTTCAACTATAATTTTGGAGAATTTAGCAGCTTATTGTTTAATATATTTCAGGCTGAATGGATTAATTTCTTGATTAAAGGCGCTCTTTGGTTTTTTTTCTAGGTCTTATCTATCAGTAGTCAAGAACCTATATTTCTATCAAAGTTGACATTGTATGTTTATTGTGTTAAAAAATAGATGTAATCTATCCACTTTGTTTGTTTTTTTAGTTTTTGAGAAACCAAATGTATTGCATTCTTTGTACACAGATAAGGGAGCATGAATTTTATCATTCCGGCAACAAGATGAAGTTTAATGCTCTTCTCACAACTTATGAAATTATTCTGAGAGATAAAGTGAGTATGAGTGCACACTACCATGATCATATATTTTACCAAAATGTGGCTGTTACTTTAATTTGATGCTTGAGATTTTTATCAATCATTTTTAGGTACAGGAAATGTTTGTTGTAACCTGTAAAAGTTGCTGTTTCAAAGGTTTCCTTGGCTGTGTAACATTCTTGGTCTTAAGTAAAACTATTGCAGGCTTTCAAGTGATCCTACTTTTCCTTCTATTTCCTACTTTTTTGACCCTTCTCCTACTATTCCTACTTTTATCTTGAAATTCCTACTTTTTATAAGCCGCAATTTCAACAAATTGTGCAAGGTTGTATCATGCAAGAATAAGGAGTAAGTCTTGCAGGTGTTCAGGGTTAAAGTCTGGACCACATGTCGCAAGCAAGATTTCTTAACGAACAAATGTTCCTCTGGCATGTCCAGTCGAGATGGCTCACACTCATGCCAGCAGTGAAACGAATCACAGGCACACTAGAAGCAGTTCATCAGAACTTCTTCAAAGATCTGTACCAAAGGCTGCATTCTTAGTACTTCTTTTAAGCCCTCAGTTACTCTACTTTTCTCCTACTTTCCCCCTCGAAATCCTTCTTTTGTCCTACTTTTTCACTTGGGTGTGCTTGAAAGCCAGGAAATGTTTGTTGTAACCTGTACAGGTTGCTGCCTCAAAGGTTTCCTTGACTGTGTAGCGTTCTTGGTCTTAAGTAAAACTATCGTCAAGTCTGTGTCCATGTCGACAGATGAAATTTTGTTGAATCTGTGCACAAATCCAACGCCAAGCAGTTAGGTTTGATCATTTCCACTGTTTGAGTTCCCGCGCATCGCCATTGAAATATGACGTGCTTTAGTTGGTTGCAGTTCCACACCCTCTTGCGTTCATTGCCATTGTATTCACTAAGAGTGGAGACTGGCACTGCAACCAAAAACATGTCACATTTCAAAATGGCGGCATGCAGGACACTCAAACCTAGAAACTGATCAAAATGAGTTGCTTGACATTAGGTATATGCACAGAATTATCAAATTTGAGCTGCTGATATGGACACAGATTAAAAACAGTTTTGTTTGAAACCAAGATTGTTGTACAGTGGAGGTTTCCCTTAAACTTTATTTAAAGAAGAATTCAAAGTGTTATGGTTTATATTAATGTTGACAGATAAAGTTTTATACTGGAATTTTATTTCTTAAGAAATAAAGTTCCAGTATAAAACTTTACCTATCAAGCACTTTAATAGCTTGAGCCCAAGATAACATTTTTAAAAATGTGCAGTGTATAGTTTTTCAGGCTTAAGGAATTCCAGATTAGGAATTTTGTTGCTTTTTTAGTATGTTATGTAAGGAGAACTTAGATGCATGTTGATCAACTGGCTGGAGATGAAAGGAATAGTTCCTGTTTCTCCCTACAGGTTGTATTAGGATCTATAAACTGGGCTGTTTTAATTGTGGATGAAGCACATCGTCTCAAGAACAACGAATCACAACTGTACCAAGCATTGATGGAATTCCACACAAACCACAGACTACTCGTTACAGGGACACCACTTCAAAACTCTATGAAAGAACTATGGTCACTCTTACAGTTTATCATGCCAGACAGGTACATTTGCTGCTCAGCATTTGCTTTACACAATTATCCTTTGGCTACTGAAGGGTGTTCAAAAAGAGTTAGAATATTTAGAAGACTACAAAAATAATTGGAAAGTCATGAGTGTGCGGGCTGAGCCCCTGCCTTCAACTCTCCAAAACTCAATTTATGCTTCGATCCCTCAGTTGCTGAAGAGTTATTAAAAGTCAAATATTTGAAGAGTTTATTTGTCGTTATAACAGAATAAATAAATTTTATGTATATCTAAATATTTTGTTCTGTAACTATGTAACAAGGAGTATCGGTAAGAAATCATTTATAATGTGCAAGCCTCCTCAACTAGTTGTTTGTGATATACAAAACTGATTTAAACAGCTATCGAACATTGTTGCAACAGTGTAAATAAGAATAAACTATTAGTCAGTGACAAATATAACGAAGCAATTTTGTCAGAAGAAACAAGATTTGTTAGTATTTCCTATGGAGTTAGGAACTTGAATGAAAACATTAGTAATATGTGACCTTCAGGATTACTGTTCTTCCAGCACTGCTCCAAGGAAAACTGTTTCCTTCACATTTAGAATCTCTAAGTCGTCCAAAACATTTCTTATCTATTTGTTTTGTCTTAATCTGAAAGACTGAACTGCACGGTAGTTTTTTTATACTTGTTTTTTGTTACCTTTTGATACAGTTTTAATTCTGAATTCTTTCTTCCCTTATTTCTCATCACAAGGTTTCATTCCTGGGAAGATTTTGAGAAAATCCATTCATCCGAGGAGGAAAAAGATAAAGGCTTTGCAAGTCTTCATAAAGTTCTTGAGCCATTTCTTCTGAGAAGGGTTAAGAAGGATGTAGAGAAATCTCTACCTTCAAAGGTAATATTGATGTTGAGACTTCTTCGCAACATCAACTTGTTTTGATGGTGGCTCAAAAGTTCTCCGTCTTTTCGTATTGAAATAAATTCGTTTATAACGAAGTCTGGTTGATGCACAAATAATGAAAAAGTTAGAATTTTTTTATCATGACACAATTGTCAGTCAAGCGAACTGTTTATCTAGAAATAAAGTACAAGCAGTTACAAGTAGTAAAAAACTACAAAAAGCTATTAAAGTTCTTGAGTTGTTCGTGGATTTACGGCGTCTGCAACTCTTTTTATTATAGTAGCTCTAGATCATGTAGGTAAGATAGGGAAAGCAGTTCAAATTTGCTCAGATGGTTCGGTTGAATACGCTTATCATGCCAATATGTTTTAGGTGGAACAGATCTTGAGAGTGGACATGTCATCCGCCCAGAAACAGTATTACAAGTAAGAGTTTAACTACTAAATTGAGTTGAATAAATAGTTTGTGGAAATGAAATTCCTTGAAATTTCTTGGAGATAGTAAATTGCTCAGTGCAGAAAAACGAAGTAAAGGGAGAAGATGTAATGCTTTAAACCTAAAATAGTATTTACAGGACCCGCAACGGAAAGCAACAGACAATCATTTTGCAAAAAGTACTTAACAACTCAGGCCTTTCTGTGGTTCAACTAGAGCTCTCTGTTGCTCTTTTTAACTGTTCCTTTATTTAAAATGCTACTAGTGCGGAATTTCACTAGATCTAGTAGAGATATAAGATAAACATGACGCCAAACCGAGGATGTTAAAGTGTTTATTATTTTTCATGGTCCACGCTTGGGTTGTTTGTCCGCCATTAATCAAGCGAATCACCTGATGCATCATGCTGGGTTGAGCACAGACCACGGATACGAAGTCGATTCATGACTAAACCTGTGCTGCTCTCAAATTAACTGCATCGTATACAAAATGCCAAATGGTTTTCTTTCGTTTTTTTATCACTTTAATATTATTTTTAGTTGGCATTATGTACGTAGTTTTGGTTGACATCGTGGCAATTCACAACTCTGTAATGGCGGGTTGATTTTTCACTCAGTTCAATGGGATAATAGACACTTGCAGAGCTTCTGCAAAATTTCTTCCTCTAGAAGTGTTTATTCTCCTTCTAACCTGTAGATTGGCATAGAAAATGTTGAAAAAGATTCATGTCGCTTTTGCACTAAAAGCACTATAAACCTCCTTCGAGGAAGACCCTTTCGGTGTCACCCAAAAGATTCCAATCCAAGCAGGTCTTTTGGCCCCATACTTCACTTTTTATTTTACTTTTGGGTTTCAGTGCCGGAGCTTATCAGGTAGTGTAGGTCGCTGGATCTTGTAGTATACCAAATTAATTTCCATCTTCTTCCATTCTTCCATTTTTACATGTAGAACATAAACTTTGATCTTTCCACAAGGGAAAGTGGCGATTTGTTAGAAGTTGTTAGTTGTTGATGCGAATAATTATTTCAGGTGGATTCTAACAAAAAACTTCAAAGCTTTGAATAAAGGAATGAAAGGGAACACGAATAGTTTTCTTAACATTGTCATGGAGCTCAAGAAATGTTGCAATCATGCACAGCTCATTCGGCCTTTGGACATAAATCAGCAAATCACAGACCCTTTGCAGGTGGGATATTTAAAAAAGATTGAATATTTAAACTGTTTTATTTGCAAGGTACAGCAATGGTTTGAAGTAAGCTTTGCTGAAAGTATTAAGTAGGAAAGATTGTATTATCGACATGTTCATCTGTTTATTTCAAAAGGCGAATTCTAGCGCTGCTCAAAAAAATTAGCATAAGATCAAAAATGGCAGCAATTGAGCCAACCTTTCGTTGTTTTAATCATAGAATTGCGTTTAGAGAGCATACTACATGACACAAAGAAGTAATTCTGCAAAGTGTGAATGAAATTCGATAAAAACCGAAGTGTTACAACCATTTAATTGAGGATATTTTCCAATAATTTTTGGCACCCTAGTTTGGCGGACCGGGACGGGACCCCGGTAATGATACGATTTCATAACGAATTGTTACCATTGTGTGTGTGTCCCCCCCCTCCCCCGATAATTTTTTGCTTTTGTCGCCCATTGTTGGGACGTATTTGCGCGTATTGCTCGAGACGGGAAACTCACCTACCATCTTTCTTGTTTTTCAACAAGATGACTTACAAAAAATTTGCTGTAAAAAATATTGGAACATTTAGACGCAGTATCTCCCAAAGGTTCAAAATCGGCTGAAATGTTTTTCACAATGTTTGCTTAGAAAATCGCAAACTTCTCTCATGTCATATGCTCTTTAAAGACCTTTGACCAATTCCTATAACGGCGTTTTGACTTTTGTTGTTGCAACTCATTTCAATCATTGATAAAATTGAAATTGAGTGCGGCTGTTGTATCAAGATCTTAACGAAAGGAAACACCAATAATTATCCCTAAGCAACAAGTCATGGCAACTGATTAAAACTTTTTTACCAACCCTGAATTGATCCTTTGCAGAACCTTGTCCGAGGCAGCGGTAAGCTGTTCCTATTGGACAAGCTGCTGTGTCGTCTGAAGGAGACTGGTCATCGTGTTCTGATATTTTCTCAGATGGTGCGCATGCTTGATATTCTGGCCGAGTATCTGCAGCTGAGACGGTTTCTATTCCAGGTAAATATCACCACCAAGATAAGTAATATATTGTGATATACCATATTTATTCCAATTTACACCTTTTGGGTGGGTGCTTATTTGAGGTGGGCGATAATTAGAGTCAGGCTATATGCTGTGCTTTTAAGTATCTGTGGCTAAAATACACTAAATGGTTTGCTTTCTTCTCGTCAGAGGCTGGACGGATCCATCAGGGGTGATATCAGAAAGCAGGCTCTTGATCATTTCAATGCAGAGGGCTCCGAAGTAAGATATTTCATGGTTCTTGGTGCTACCATGAAAAAACGTTTGGTTTATTTGAACCTTTCTATTTTTTGATAGTACTGTAGCTCCAGTCTTATTAATATATACCAGCTTGGCTACGCGCGATTTGATTGGTTTAGCTGTGAGACAATATTAACCTCCGAAATAGTAGATAATGACACCCAAACAAAATGGCGGACGAAAGTAGTCTCTTCGCGTTTGGGATCACGATACTGAAAAAGTTTGCTCTGAAAACACTGGAAGTTTAAAACAGCCTAAAGAGTTTCACTATTTTACGCCATTAACGACATTTTTAAGTTAACAAACTGTCAAAACACGTTTGTTACATATGTTAGAGCCTCGCCACGCTAAATGTTTCAAGTAGTAAAAGTTTTTTTGTTCTTAAAAATCTTTTCGTTTTCTTGAATGGAACAGTTGCCTCGCTGGTATATACTAAAACACTTATTCTATTTCAATTTCGTTTGATACTGGCTTAATGAGTATCTACCTCGCGCCTTCGGCGCTCAGTAGATATTCTGCCACTATCCACGTCTGTTGAAACTGAATTGTGATAATTATAAACGTTTAGTCACTCACATTTTGGTTACTGCTTTTTTAACCTTTACGCATAGACATTAGAGTTTAAACTTTATATCTCTAGATATTGAAAAAAAAAAAACTTACTGTGTAAAGCTTTCGACTGTAACTACAGCCTTCTTCAGTGGTAACCTCTGATGGAAGCGAGGCTACCAAGCCAGAAGCTTATTAGGTAGAGGGGGCGGGCCCCTAGGGGTCCCCAGCCCGCGGACCTTGGACCTGGTGGTGTTGTTCCAGACCGCTGGGAGATCATATCTGCCATCGTCTCTGTTAAGGGAGGGTCTTAGGGCACGAATGTAAATCGCCTCTTTCACACCTCTCTGAAACCATCTCTCCTCTGTGGCCAGGACTGTGGTGGACTCGACGTTGCACGTTGCATAAACACTGGTAGATGATCCACTACCATACGACAGTTTGAAGAAGTATAACAGAAAAGTTAACGTGGGGAACTTCGTGTTTGTGGTTAAAACAATACGCTAATATGAGTCCACTTTCTTGTATATTCTAGTGGCAGATATGCTAATGGTTGATTATACTACTCAGTCAAAACTGATCTGTAACAGTGATTTGTTTGCATAAGACACAAATAACACTTTGTTCAAGAATGAACTAAACGAGCGATTCGTTTTTAGGACTTTTGCTTCTTGCTGTCAACTCGTGCAGGGGGACTGGGCATCAATCTTGCGACTGCTGACACTGTTATCATCTTTGACTCAGACTGGAACCCTCAAAATGACCTTCAGGCACAAGCACGTGCTCACAGAATAGGGCAGAAAAATCAGGTACAGAAATTAAACAGGTTTCCAAGAGTTTCCCTCGAATTTTCTATATCTTTTCTGAAGAATTTGGCTACTAAACTATAAAAATCTCCTGAACTTCCAAAGGTAAAACACGTCTGTTTGCAGTACACTTATTAATTTCTTGGGGGAGGGAGGGAGGGGGCTTCATAAAGGGGCTCGATATAGAGGGTGATTGAGAGAGAAGGCTTATTAGAGAAATTACAGTAAATGTTACATTGATTTGGCTCAAGGTTGTAGCTTAAGTTGGTTTTGCGTATGAGATCTTTGGCTCACAATCGTGAGTTCAGGTTGCTAGTCGAAGTCGTTTGAAGTCAAAGTTTCTATTGCAAGACGATTCAAAGCTGAAACTCTAAAAATCGACAATTAAGATGCTGAAAACTTTGTTCAAACACAATTTTAAAAAGCGCTGTGTTGTTTTGTGGCTTTTTTTAACTTAAAGTTTTAAAAAGGATAGAAGTAGAAAGCTTTTTTCTTTTTTTTTCTTTAGCAATCTAAAGATAATTAAAGCTGAAAATGTGGTGTACAAAACTGAGCTTGAAAAGAGCTATACTTTGTCATCTGCGTGAACGAAAACATGATAAGTTACATTGGTGGCCTGTGAAGTAATCTGGTAATCTTTTTCCCCTGTTCTTCCTTAACTCAACGTTGCCTTGTGTACACTACACAAGAGTGAAAATGCGTCATTTTTCTATAGATCCAAGAGTTAGGTACACAACATTACGTCACATAACGTTGGCTAAAGCTAAGTTAGACCATAGTCCTAGAGAAACTCTTAGGCGCACCGAGTGAAAAGTTTAAGAAGTTTAACTGCTTAAATCAGTCACTTGTCTTGCTACAAAAAAATTAAGTAAAAGAATTCCGTGTCATTCACTCTTACTTTTAACTTATTAGTTTCACAACATATAAATTCGAGTGAGGCCTTACCACTGGCCCCGTAGGTCAGTTGGTTAGAGCGACGTAGATCTGTTTCGTAGGTAGTGGGTTCGAATCCCACCGAGGTCAGAGATTTTTTCTCTTTCCTTGTGTGGGTTTAAGGGATTCAGTGTTAATGCTGTAGATCAGCGACACTTGGATTATATCCCGTTCCAGTGGTAAGGCCTCACTCGAGTTTATATGTTGTATTCACTAATATACCACTTAAGGACAAAACTCTATGATTATTTGTTTCATTTTTGCATGAATGACGAGACTCTGATATGTTGTAGGTAAACATCTATAGACTTGTCACCAAAGGTAGTGTCGAAGAAGACATCATTGAGCGTGCCAAAAGAAAGATGGTGCTAGATCATTTGGTCATCCAGAGAATGGATACCACCGGCAGAAAGGTTCTGTCAAAGTCTAACGCTGCGCCATCAACGTAAGAAGATCTTCTTTTTAGCTTAAAGATGCATAAACCTCTCGTACCTTGCCTGTTTACCAAACCCCTAACTTTGCCAACTTAATCCTTGGGAATAAGTGGTTTATTTTTTTGGTTCCGTACAAATCTTTTAAGCCCATTATAGAAGGTTAGAAGTTACAGTGACTTATTGATAGAAGAATTGCGATTCGTTTTTCTACTTATCTTCGCCTTGGTTATATTAGATTATATGGTGTTGCAAGTATCCGTACCATGTTTAGACTAATTACTTGTAACGCTAAAAAATAAGACATGTTTTCGTTCTGGCAACATAATTAGCTTATAATGAAACTAAAGCTGTTTTTGCCAAAGTCTTTTCTTTGAATCTCGAACATTAAAGCACTCGTGGAAAATAGGTTGAATGAGCTGGCAATAATGATTTTTGTAGGAAACCAACCTCAGTGTTACACTTCCTAAATGTACCTGTAGTTTGTAAACATAAGCATTAAATGCTTATCAAAGGTTGGAATTATTCGAAATTTAGTAGTAAGTCTTTTATTTTGTTAGCATTAGAAATATATTTTAAAAGAAAGGCTAATAGGGTTTTCATATAAGTTTTCAAAACTAAGGATGACCACAGTGTCGAAAAAGTTCTAAAAAGTTTCATGGAAACCATTTACCCAACACGCTTTTTTTTTATAAGAACCAGTAGATTTTTCCGAGGCTCATCGTTCTTAATTTTTCGGCGATTTTGGCCTCAAATTGTTCTTAAATTGTTCTTGATTTTAAGTGTGGTTTCAATTGAATAAGCTAAACCAAGCCTAAGGTATTGCAATACATTTATTGGAAAACAAATTGTAAGGACCAACTTCAAATATATATACGTGTACTGCGAATAATTTAAAGCAATGACTGCTATTGCTATAAGTTAAATGTCGAAGCTCGGTAAAGTTTCAAAATAGCTATCGAGCCCGAGCCTCAGCTCGTTCTTAACTTGTTCTTAAATTTTGACCAATCTGAGCCTCGTTGTTCTTACAAAAAAGTTCTTATAAAAAAGCGTGTATCTTTTTAAATATTTTATGTGAAAAATGTAAGTGAACTCATATGTTAAATAAGCATTTCTTCCCTACAGAACAAATCCTTTCAACAAGGACGAACTTTCCGCCATCTTGAAATTTGGTGCTGAGGAATTGTTCAAGGAAGGAGACGAGGAGCAGGACGTACAGCTGCAGGTTAGTGATATTGACAATGACGACTTTGACAGCATTGTTAAAAAGAAATCAATCCTTGACTGTACAACGTAATTGATCGGAAACAAAACTATTTTTAAGACTGTGTCTGTTTCAGCAGCTCCAATTTAAGGACCATTAGTAATTTAGCTTGATTGATTCTGTGGTTTGAGTTTCTCGCGCACCGTATAACAAATTCCAAGCAATTTAGTTCGATCAGGTTTATTGTTTGAATTTCCCGCGCGCCGCCATTTTGATTTGTGACGTAATTTGGTTGCAGTGCCAGTCTCCACTCGCAATGAATACATAGCAATGAACGAGAGGGGTCTGGCACTGCAACCACGTTACGTCATAATTCAAAATGGCGGCGCGCGGAAATTCAAACTGTAAAGCTGATGAAAACAAATTGTATGGCGTTCGTTATATGCACAAAAATATCAAACTTGTGTTGCTAATATGGACACACATTTAATAAAAGTTTCATTTGAGACCAATAATGTTATACAGTGGCCGGGATTCTTTTATGTGTTAACCATAAAGGATTTAAGAAAAAGTTTTCACGGCTACTCCTCATTATGCAAAGTCTTTCCACTTAGATAACAAAATGCTTCGTGTCATAGGAACTTTAAACACTTAGTAAGGCAAAGGTTTTAAACATGTCTGTTAAAGTCTAACTAAATTGTCGTTTATTTGTTGAAAAATAAGTAGTATCTGTTCTTTTTCTGCGACATGACTTTAAATTAGGTTATCTTTTTTTATTTCTATCTGGCCAAAGAATAATGTCTCGTCGTAATTTTTCTTGAACAAGGCAAAAAATCTTATGTCAGGTGATCCATCAGAAAAACTTGTATAGTAAAAGTCGATGATACATCCTTTAATTTTCTTCTATTTGAAAAGTCTTGTTATATTTGAGTGATATTTATTGTTGATATTTCTCCTCCTACCAGCGAGTTTGTATTTACTTCAAACTTCGTTACATAAGAGTGAATAGCGTTTTCCTTTTTTCTTAGGCAATGAAAATGAGGAAATTTTACAGAACAAGTTTTGTCAGAAAAATTGGGCATCCGTAATTCTGCTGTACTGTATTATTTGTTATCGATTTTAATGAAGCTAAGTTACTTAGCTACTCTCTTTACTAGGCAATGGACATTGATGAAATTCTAACAAGAGCAGAGACTAGAGAAACTGATGATCAGCCACAGACGTTAGGACAAGAGTTACTCTCGCAGTTCAAGGTTTGCTCAGATTTTCGGGTTAAAATTACGTTGAAGACATGAGCTGTATCCAAAGGGAGAATCAGTTTTGCTTTGAATTAGTTGGGAATTAAAGTTATGAAGGGTTATAGTTGTGGAAAATCAACTGCAACACCAATTTTTCTTTTGAAGGTTGCAAGTTTTTCTGTGGCAGAGGAGGAAGAAGAAATAGTTTCTAAACCTCTTGAAACTGGTGTCAAAGAGAAGAGCTGGGATGATATTATTCCTGAGGCTGAGCGGAAGAAGCTGCAGGAGGAAGACGAACAAAAGAAGCAGCTGGATCTGTACTTGCCTCCGAGACAGAGGAATACGGTCAAGAAGGTACTGCTCGTTCAAAATGATTCCATGTCAATTTTTTTGGCGAAAGTCAGAAAACTTCCTGAGAAATTTCAATCTTTGCATTGTTAAAGCACTTAAAATTTGCTGAATCTTCATCAGCTAACTAAAAAGATACAAAATCAGTTCCTAAAAGCAAAAACGAATGACCATAGGACAGTTATCCTCATGAACAAGAGGCTACAGGTATAGCCTTCACTCGCGGCCCGTCTTACATTTGTGGCCCTGTTTGTCTTTGTGTAATGAGTGATTAAACGTATGGGTGTGTGTACTGTAAGTAGCGAGGGCAACGATGTACAGAAAACAGTCGAACTTCATTCAAACACTTTCGCCTTTCTTTCAAAACCAGAGACCTAGTGGGCGCTGCAATCTGGGTCACGTGAGTCCAAAACCTACCGAACGCGCATGACTGCAAAAAAATCACACAAATAATAAACCCAGGTGGATTTACAACTCGCTCGCCTGACGGCCGCGAGTAATAAGCGAGGTGTGAAAAGAAAACATATACAATATTCCACCTTATAATACAAATTTTGGCATCTACATTCTTTACTTCGCATGGTCTCCCATTCAGTCTGGAGACTGCTATCCAGAAAAGCTCTGTTCCTATAAGATTAGTCTTACAAGAATCTAGTTAAAGACAATTTTAGCCATGAAAATAACTTTAAAAAGAAAATAATTTAGTTATACTCAAATTACACTTTGTCTAGCTAGATTTTTTTAAATTATTTAGGATTTAGATAGTAATACATCACTATTTTTTCATTTCTGAAGGAATTGTTAAAAGGCTCTTTAGAATAGAAAACGATGTTGTTTGCAGTGAGTGAATTGAAAAGTACAGATCCGGAATGTCTAAAAACGGGAATATCAAAATTAGCTGTTTTCTTAAGACGGTCATATGTCATTTCAGTGTGTTTCCTTTGATTCCAGATGAATTATGGACGTCCAGGAAGCGACAGTGAGAATGATGGGCGCAAGAAGAGAAGAGGCAGGAGGAAAAAGTCAGATTCCGATAGTGAAAACGATACCGATGATGGCAAAGAAAACGTCAAGAGAAAACGAGGACGGCCTCGGACCATCAAACGAGAAGACGTCGATGGATTCAGTGATGCTGAGATAAGGAAGTATGTCTACCATCTTTTTTTTGGAGTGAAACCTCAAAGCAGCACTAGCCAGGGTTTTCGTTAGCATTTGGAAGAACAGGTTGTAGTGGTTCAGCAGAACACGAACGCACAACACGAACTTCTAGGGGGGATTTTCTAGGCGCACAACACGAACTTCTAGGGGGGATTTTCCCCCGGGAAATTTTTTAAAGTAGTAAATTGCAGTATTTTACAATATTTTACAAATACTTGGTTAATCAGGAAGATCTCTGGAGAAGCTAAAGTGCTCATAAAAATGAAATGTTTGACTGATTTCTATCAAAACGCGTATATATAAGTTTGCAGTTATTCGATTTTTAGTTGATTCCTAAACGGACTCCAGATAGAGTGTATTATTGAATCCCATATCATTTAGAGATTTGCTCTCTAGAAATCGTTCATTCATCCGATTCAAAGGCTGAGTCACTATCGTTTTTGAAATCCATTCATTACAATACAATCGACGACTTCCATGCTAAAAAAATTATTATTTCCTGTGCGAACTACCAGACGTTAGGTTTCAAACAACCGGACGTTGCGTCCGGCGTCCGGCCTGAAACGGAACCCCTGTTAATAACTAGATTGCGAACATCCGAATAAAATGCAGCTTATTTTAAGTAGGCTACAAGAGGCGAAAATTTTGTAGTCTGTGCTTAAGTTTTAGTAGCCATTAATATTTTCAGTGTTATCCGTACTTCTTCTGCATCTGAAGCTGTGTATCCAAGAATAATTGCATTTGTTTCCAAGATTTGTCTGCCCAAGAAAGCAGATGAGCTTCATTCGGTGATCATAACGTTTATCATTTTATTAAAAACATTAATTCTTAGTTAGTCGCAAAGGTTCCTGTCTTGTGGTAGCCATCTGGCCTACAAGTTCAAAAAATCTAGTAGCCAGCAATCATTTTATAATAGCGAGTTCGAGCCATTCTTCCAAATGAACCTTAAACTCGTTTCTGAAACTTATTAACCGATAGCGAGGTTTTACTGAGAACTTCAGACCGCAGGCTTTACGCACGGATCGAGTTAGCAAGATTTCCCTGAGACTTAACTTCCCCACAAAGACCGAGCGAATTAGGTTAAAGAGTTAACTAAATTCGAATTTAAATAGGTAATCACACGGCTTCAAGTGAGATTGGAAAATAAATTGCATTTTTTGGTTTTTGCAAAAAGTATAAAATATATTAAAGATTTTGCTTCTGTCAGTAGCACTTTAAAAAGCGATAGTTTGCAGAAGTTCTGTTATGAACTTTAACTACGCAGTCTCCATCTTGGTTTTCAGAAAAGCAAATGGTACAAATAATGGAGAAATGGATGGCGTTAAATGTTTTAAATACTGCTGTCAGTGGAACTATTGCAGTCTAAACCAATTATGCAATAGATGTTTGTCTAAGTTGCTTATTTTGTCTTTTTGAAGGTTCGTGAAGAGTTACAAAAAGTTTGGGCGGCCGTTGACAAGGTATCTTTTCAAATAACTTATCGCTTCCCCCCCTGACATATTAACCTTCTAATCGGCAAAGAAAAGTCACGTCAATTATAATATTTAATTCAGTATCTTTAGTTTGACTCGATTTTCTCTAAGAAGTCTCGTGAAAAAATGATCCTGTGACAATATTCTTTGATCTTGTCATCATCATCATCATCTTTATTAAGTCGGTAAAACCAGTAGCATCGCACCAACTATATTAAGATTAACAATAAGAATTTACTATTACAATTTACAGTAAAAAGGCAATATCTCTAAATTACAAGATCCATACAAAAATAGATATTCAAGAAGAAAAAAAACCTAAAAATTAATTAATTATACAAATTTAGCAACTTCCTCTTTAAATTTGTCCAGTGTTGGAATTGTTGCTACGTTAGGTGGGAGATTGTTCCAATCCCTCGCAGTTCTAGGGAAAAAGGAATATTTGAATACATCTTTTGTGTTATGTAGGACTCGCAGTTTAAATTTAAATTTAACTTGTCTGGTACTTCTAGGTGTGTATACCTTATGATGTGCAAGCGATCCTGTGAAAATCTTACTTGATCCGGTCTGGTACACCTTAGATTAAGTACCCCTTATGGTGTATCAGTGATTTTGTGAAAATCTTACTTGATCTTGTCTGGTATACCTTAGATTGTGTACACGTTATGGTGTACAAGTGGTTTTGTAAAAATTTTGTTTGATCATCATTTTTGCCTGGTACACCTTATAGGGGAACAACTTACGGTTTCCAGAGATCTTGTGAAAATCTTACTTGATCAATTCTCTGGTACACACCTTGCAGGTTAAAAGCAATAGGAAATGATGCAGAGCTTGAAGACAAATCTGAAGATGATCTTAAGCGACTTGCAGATGTGCTGCATAATTGCTGCAAAGATGCTGTTAAGAATTACAACGAAAAACTCGTGGAAGACCCAAATTTCGATGGTAAGGGAGCGTTTATTAAAGAACTTGTACTTGAATGATTTCCATAAACGTTCAGAGCTCAGTACAACGTTTAGCTTTTACACCTTTCAGACATGCGTAAAAAAATCCAAGAAGTTGTGCCTTATACTTCTTTGCTGCTGCATAGAAAATTTGAATAAAAAACGGAACTACTCCCAAAACTGTAGAATTAGCTGCAGATTGCGAAACATTAAGAGTGAAATGTGTTAAAGCAAAACTGTATAGTGGTCCTGTTGAGATTTTTTCTATAGCTCATTTTGCGTTATCTTAAAAAATTGATTAGGGTCTTAACCAACTTTCAAAAATAACTTAAAAGTTAAAAATGTTTGGCAGTTGGATTACATTAAAAGGGTTATAACTGATTTACACTCAAACGATGTTTGAATGAAATACATATTTTTACAGGTACTTTATGTTGTTTAGAACTAACCACAAAAACGAAGAAAAATAAAAAGAGAAGAAGGGCACTTTTTGAGAGTTTTGTCAAACCGTAGTTTTATTTAAACATGTCAGTGGAAGGATGCAATACAACCCGCCTCTTTCTCTTCGGTGCACTTGTTAACATGCAAGTGTTCACGTGTACCGTTTGGTTTAGTTGGTGGTGTGGCAGAGTTACACTATTGAGCGTAATAAATACACTGGAACTCATTCCGATGTATCTATTCACATCGCTACGTGTCATTGGCAAGTCCCAAAAAGGACGAGACAGCTGCCTGGCGCTGAAAATTCTGGCTTTGTCCGATCTTCTAATCGCATCGTTTCACTAACATGTTTGATATCTCGCCGTATTTCACTTTTTGTGACTTTTAATGCCATCTCACAATTTTTCGTCTCCGCCATTGATGTGATGAGTTCAAATGTTTGCTGTGATTGTAGGGAAGAAACGTGGAGCAACATTGAGGGTTGGGAATGTTACTATCAATGCACCATCCGTCTTGAAACACGAAGAAGAACTTGAACCACTCGCTGCTGCTATTCCAACTGATGAGGAACAGAAACTAAAGTAAGATTCGTTGTATGCCATTACTTACAATTTCCACAATACCTACTAGCAGAGTGCCAGATAGTTGAATCTGATATATTATAGCGTCTATTTATGATAAATTCTGCCACATGTATGCTTTTGCCATTGAGAAGAAGCAGAAGTAAACAAAAACGAAATAGTGATTTGATTATGTTGATTTCTTTCCTCTACACCCCTACTAGCGTAGTATCAGATAGTTTAATCAATGATTTGGCGTCTATTTATGATGAATTCTGCCACATGTATGCTTTTGCCATCGAAAAAAGGCAGTAGTAAAAGAAAACGAAATGGTGATTTTGATTTTGATGATGATGATGGTGGTTGTGATGATGATGGTGGTGTTGATGATAGTGATGGTTTTGATGATGATGAGTGTTCCAACACAAATGATGAAAGTTTAATGATAGTGATGGTTTTAGTTATGATTATGATGATGACGATGATGGTGGTGATAGTAAAAGTATTGATTATGATGATTATGACGATGGTGATGCCAACGATGATGATGGTGAGGGCGATGGTGATTCTGGTGCTGATGGTGACTGTTAATAGTTGCCAAACCGTGCTAATGGCTGTCTTTGACCTTGTTGAGTGTTTCAACTTCTGCTAAAATCATTAAGGAACGTTTAAAAACAGGGTTCGAAGTTCACGGGCGCCACGGCGCTAATTGCGCCCAGCTATACCTCAATTGCGCCTAGCGATGGGAAAATTGCAGATACCCAGGGGCCAAAAATGACCCCCAGAAGCTGGGAGCAAAGCAAAGTCAAAAGTACAGTAAAATGAGTTACTTCCTCACGACATTTGGTGAATAGCTCGATCCTCACAGTAATATTTGACCTGGTACAAATTTTTAAAACACAATTGGCTTGAAACCATAGAATAAAAGCAACAAAGCTCATGAGTCCGCACTGTTTGCATCGCGATCGGTGATCAAGTTCGTCGACTCTTTTCGATTTTGCCAATACGAAGTTCTTTTCCCTTTTGAAGAGTGTGTTCTGACCAGTAGCAACGTGGGCACTACCATGTGCTCTCAATCGCCGGATCGCGATGATCGCTATTGTATTTTGGCCTTTCAAATTCAAATTATCCTGAAATAATTATTTTAAAAAAACCCAATCAGATCAATGTCTCGGCAGACAACTATTTTTGGTTGTCTGTCGAAACACTATACAAACGTACTGCAACCGCAGATCGTAATCCAAGGGGGAGCGGGGGAGGGAGATGCAACTCAGGCGCAAATCTCAGACAAGGAACCCCCCCCCCAAAAAAAAAGAACTGCTTTAAAGTGGCAAAGAGAGTACTACTACCCATGGTTGAAACTAAAGATCGATGAAGAGAGCTCTCTTGTAAACATGATATGGTGTCAATACTGTAACGAAAGGGCTGAAATTGAAATTAATCAAAATTGAACATCTTAAAAATGGCCCCTGGGTTCTGCCCAATGTCCCCTGGGTCAGACGTATACTAGGAAGGCCAGGGGCCAAAAAATGCCCCTGGGTTCATAAGGTGAATTTCGAACCCTGCTTTTGAATAAAAAACACTGACGTTTAATTGAAGTGAAGGTTATTTCGTGATAATGATCAGACTTTTCGTTCAAATGACATTTAATTTCTGGTATTGAACAGCAAAAGGTGTGGTACTGACCTTGCTACTTTGCAGATACCGTCTGACCATACCTACCAAAAGCGTCCACTGGGGGGTACCCTGGGATGTGTTTGATGATTCAATGTTGCTGCTTGGTATTTACGAGTACGGCATGGGAAGCTGGGAGGCCATTAAAGCTGATTCTTCGCTGTCTTTATCTTCTAAGGTGAGTTAAAGAAACAACTGCGTGCCCTTTTGTCAACTTAATCTCTGATATTCATTCATTTGTTTAAATCATTTAATAATTAATAATAATAATAATTAATAATAATTAGCATTTATATAGCGCCTTTCCATAGGTACATGCTCAAAGCGCTTAACAACAGTTTACAGTTGACT
>JAOBAT010019790.1:3026-31938 GCA_026413305.1 Hydrozoanthus tunicans | reverse complement strand
GAGAGGAGAGGAGAGGAGAGGAGAGGAGAGGAGAGGAGAGGAGAGGAGAGGAGAGGAGAGGAGAGGAGAGGAGAGGAAAAACATGACGTGAGAAAAGACAAAATTACCTCATTTGCTGCAAGGCTAGGCTGTAATTATTCACAGGTTTCTAGTTTCGACCCTCCTAGACATGTACACTAGCAGTATACTTTGAGCATAATCTTGAATACTTAACCTTTGCTACAAATTTTGCCTTTTTACAGTTTTACTATAATTTTTGTGTTGTATTGAGCTGAAGGTGGGTTAATTTTTGTCTGCCTCATGTTCATCATTCAGCTTTTTTTCACTACATATCTTTCAAAAGTCTTGTCGCCTTTCTGCAATTCTTTTGATTAACGACCTGTGAGTTCTTTATCTTAACCACGACATTAAGTCTTGTTGTTGTCTTATTATTAAGCAGTTTGACACGTTTGCGCCCGCGTGTAAAAAGCTTCGCTGAAACGCAATTATTCGAGCTACATTTAGCATGCAAAAAGGAACTATGTTCTTAGAAATATACAAAATCAATCTGAGTGTCACTAACCGAACGCCTTTAACTTTTCTATAATCTTACAAACCATTTTGTTTACAAATGGAACGGCCGCCGTTTTCTTTAGACAATAGCAGAATAAATTTAAAACCGCTTTTTGATTGAGACTTAAAGTTGTTCAACCTAGTTGAAAAAACTGTCACATGAACAATTGGCGCGATTCAATTGTCGTTATATTGAGATAAATGCTAATTTAATCTCTTGATCTAGTTCAAGTATTGACAACACAACAATGTGCACGAGCGCTTTTAAAACAAACATAAATGGTGTGTATATTGTGACATTTTCCTTGCCAACGGCTGTAAATCAAGTTGCCTTCACTGGCTTCAGTGTCGTCGTTTTCTTCAATTCAACTCGCATGATACAAGCTGATGGCAAAACGCGAGAAGTACAGTTTGCGACTTAATTATCCGACCTTTGGGAATTCAAATCTATCAACACTTTCTAACAAAAGTTTAAGTAAGAGTTTGAACAACTTGCCGCGTTTAAAGAAAAGCCTTGACGAAAAACTCAACCCCAATAGGATGGTCAACTGTTATGTTCAAATGAGGTACGGGACAACTATAGGAGTACGACAGTTAGGGAAGATGAAAGAAGAAAAAAAAGAGAGAAATAATTGTGTCGATTTATGGTGCAAACCGGACCAAGTTAAATGTGCAGAAACAACGTCGAAAGAGATGTGTTTACAAAAGGCGGACAGATCTAAACAAAGAACAAACTTGCGGCCTCAAAAGCAAAACCTTTACACCCCTCCATCTTCAAGAAATGGACGTTATATTGAAGATATTATCTACGAAGTTCAGGACAAAACGTTTGAGGGACTGAAAGAACTCAAAGTTGAGGACGTGCTCGAAAGTTCGCCACAAACCCTGAACAACGAACTATGGGATTTGTTAACCGAAAGCGGACTATATAAACAACAAAATCCGCACCAAAAGCTTGCTGCTGGCCTCTCGACGCAACATCTACTTGGATGTATTTTGAGCACAGATGGAGTAAAGGCTTTTCCACTACTAAGTTTACGCTCTAAATCCGCAAACCGCAGGATAGAAATAAAAATACCAAACACGGACTCTTACTGCGAAGAAGACAACTCGCCTTATTTACTTTACCGCCACAAAAGCAACCGTAAGTAAGAAACGAAAGGATAACAGAGAAATTCGTGGCTTGTACAGTCGAAGGAGCACCGAAAGGAAGCCATTACTTTCATTACGGCAAAAAAAAAAAATGCACATGCCGGGGTCACTCGTTTTCTAAAAGCCTGTTTGGTTTACATTTGCTCAGATCTTAGACAAACAGAAAGTTTACGAGTTTCGCTTTATGATATAAAGACGAATGTATCGTGATGAAAGCTTTGCTTCCAGTGTCTAAAATAGTAAAATACGAATCTCTTAGTACATTTGAAAAATTAAACACGATCTTTGAGCGACCCGAGATGTAAAGAAAAAAAAACTGTGCAAATGAACTCTGCTTCTGGTAAAATGTAGTATTAATAATTGGAGTAGCCTGGTCCCCCTATAAACGAACTACAGTAAGTTCTAACTGGAAGCCGTGAAACCGTCTGTTTGCAGACTATCATTAAATAGAAAAGCATTTGGGTTTTTTTGTCAACTGGTTCTTAAAGTGAGAGGTTTAAAATGTTTTTAAAAGTTCTGCATGCGAGTATAGCTTCATCCACCTTTCAATTTGACGCTGGTATAACTCATTACGTTATAAAAATAGTAAGTATTACCCGCCGTTCATACGTACTGCAGTGTAAACAAACCGTGGGTTGAAACACTCTTCACTCCGGAACTGGAATAAAGTTGCTGCAAGTTAGCGAGACAAAAACCGAATCACAACTACACGTTTTTCTTTTATATGAACCGGTAAATATGACCGAGGCTCGTTGTCCTAATTTTTTTGGCGATTTGAGCGTCAAATTGTTCTCAATTTATTTATTAAACCGAAGGAAAACTAAGCTGGTATTTACATGCACTGGAAAACGATTTTGATCACTTCTTTTTGCGATTTATCGTGGATTCATAACTGAGTCATTTTCACGAGACGGTTTCCAATGTATTGATTTTAATTTTCGAAGCATTTTTCTTTCTCAGTTAAATTTTTAAAAAAATCCGCTATCCACTCCGAGCCACGTTTTGTCAGTCAAAAATTGTTTTTAAATGTTTTCCCCGCCGAGATGGGAACTGTTTTTAAATTTTGCCCAATCTGAGCTTCGTTGTTCATAGAAAAAAGCGTGTAAAACATCGCACTGGTCAGAATGAAAGTCATTCCGGAATGAGTTTCATTCTGGCCTGGAACGAAGTTCGCACTGTATTCACATGACAAGAACGACCGGTTCAGTCATCAGGGCCCGGTGCACGAAGCCTCGATAAGCTATCCGCCGGATAAGTGCTTTCTATTTTATGCAGTAAAATTATAATGAAAGTTATTTGACATCATTTAAACCTTTACTTTAAGAGTCTTCTACTCACTTAACAACCAGAGATAGAGAAATCAGCAAAGAGTCAAACAGTCTCGAGTTTTTAGTGACTAACATTAGCTTTTATCCAGCGGATAGCTTATCCAGGCTTCGCCAACCGGGCCCAGAAATTGAAAGATGGCGCGTATTGTGCACGAAGTGTTATTGGGCCATTAATGGCCATAACTGCAGTTTTTATAGCTAACAAGTGTCCAAAGACAGCTTCTTTGGCCCGTACGGAAAGAAACTTGGAAACTTCCAAGGTCTATTTCCCATTGTCATTGTAAATCTTTTTTAACCATTTTATTCCTTTTGCTGCATTTGCTAAACTGTTTTCAGACAGCTTTCCGCAATACAGATGACGATACGAGTGAAGTTTTCATCCCGAAACGGAGTTCGTTTTCAGTTTACATGATACCAGAATGAAATGTCATTCCAGAACGAGAATTTCATTCGGATTGAAAACCGGAATTAACTTATTAGTGGAACGACATCAATTTCGTCTCGGGATCATGTAAACAGATGCAGTGAAATTTATGGCGACGGAATGAACTCATTCTGGAATGAAACTCGTTCCGGTGTATCATGTAAACAGCCCCTAAGATGCGATAATTAAGACAGCTTAGTGAGAAACTTATGGTTGCAGACCTCGAACACTCCCAAAACCCTTGCAAAAGTCTTTGTTCTAGTTGTCAAAAACGCACGGGGGTTTCGAAAAAAAGCACTTAGCGTTGCATACAAAGTAAATTAGCCCCGGTTTCCACCGCAGTTGTATTTCAATACCTTATTTTTTTTTTACAAGAATACCGAGGCTGAAAATCGCGAAGATTTAAGAATATTAATTAAACGGAATAGTGCCGAGGCTGAGATTTTGTTAAGAATATAATTTCGTGCAACATAAAAATTCGTTTACGAAATTCTAAGTATTTTTCCATTAAAAACGCCACCGATCGACAATTTGTTTATGTACTTAAGCCGTTTAGCCGTCCCATATCACTCCTCTGCACGAAATTCGTGACAGGTCTGTTCAGTAAGTGACCAAAACTTCTAAAACACAAAACTATTCTGCGAGATCTTCAATATCACTTTCTCATAAATGGCAGCAGAATGTTGCACAATGTATAAACGCTATCCAATGGAGACTCAGGGAGATAACGCCATGCTGGCTGACATATTCTATTGACCTGTATTCTAAGAATATTTTAAGAACATTTTCAGCCTCAAAACGCCAAAAAATTAAGAAACTTGAGCCTGAGTCTGAAAAACACTATTCTTACAAAAAAGAGTGTACGGAATCTGCTAGAATATCTCTCGCCCTCGATAAACTGCCAACTCCAACAAATTTATCTTTTTGGTACCCCTGACAATTATTATGACTGATTTCGCTTTCGCTTCGTTTTTATTTTTCATTACAAGTTGGAACACTTACTCGCTGCTAAAATTGCCAGCTATGACAAATTAATTCATTTTGTTACGATTTTATCTTAAAGAGATTCACAGCTAAAAGAATGAAGCGTTCTTATGTATCTCACTAGGAATGACTACAGTAAGCAGTTAAGACTAGACTTTTACAAAATAAGCAAACTTTAAGCCTTTTATTTTAGTAAAACGTTTGCGAATTTAGCAGAAGCAGTAATTATACTACTGAATACATCGATTAAAATGGGAATATTTGCTTCTTTGTTTATCTAATTGGTCTATTTTTAAAACATAATGAACATTAATAAACTCACTGATCAACAAAACCTCGTTATAACACCTGCGTAAACAACGATGGCTGTCGATGACTTTGTTAAACAACCTATTCTATTTTCACAACAATAAGTTAGTTACTAACATGTTTTGCGGTATGTCCTGTTGCTGTGGCGACAGCTTTTTTCCTACTGAAACTACTGATTATGAAAACGTTAAGGTATATTCCGAGTTTCCACGAATGAAAACAAATGATAGCTATTCAATCATCGTCCAATTTTCACATCACATAACTACCTATTTAATTACTACGTGCTTTGGAGATGCCCAAAAGGTCAAAAACTGCAACTTTATAGTGAACATTAATCAGTTATTGTCGAATCACAAATTTCCCTTAGCAGTAAGTTTTGTAAGGAAAAAAAAACAACAAATGACTTCTATCTAAGGGTAAAACTTTATCTAAAAATACTCTAAGGGCCTCTTTACATGGAGCGAGTAGTCCCGGCAACACCTTGCTTGCCGGGACGAAAATAAGCTGGCATCAGTTTACATGCAAAAATTTCATCCCGCCTGGCCGAGACAAGTTCAATGTGGATTGTTTTCGCGACATCGCCCGTTCGTTGAACGCAGAAAAATTTCTCCATTCTGCAAAATTTTAACAGAACTCCTCCCCCTTTCGCTATCTTGCATTGTTCGCTGAATATCTTGCATTGTTCGCTGAATATCTTGCATCGTTCGCTGAATATCTTGCATTGTTCCTGAATAAAGCCGGAATAGTTACGTTACGTGTGTTCCAAATGTCAAATCTTGTCCAGCCTGACCGAGATATTTCGGCTGTACGCCTTTCCATGCACTAAAGTTGTCTCGGTTTGTCCGGTGTCCAAGCTCGCCGAAATGGGAAACTCGGCAACTCGCTCCATGTAAAGAGGCCATAACTGAAGGGTAAAACTTTTATCTATCTAAAATTACTATAAGAGTTTGGAATGTCAATAAGTCCTAAAGTCAAACCGGCTCAAAGGAGCACATAATCTTTCGCAAAGAAGGCCCTCCACTTCAAGTTGAACCGCTGCTCCTAAAGGTGGGTGTTTGAGTTTTCTTTTTGTCCGTTTTGTGCTTTCTCATTCCAGGACAACTGCCAAAATCTCCGAGGGAAGGTCCTTAAAGGTAACCTTGCTTTTTGTCCCTCTGCTCTTTCGCGAATCGACAGAGTTGTGCCAGCTGCCCGTCTTTATCCTCCTCAAGCACCGCGTCAATAATCTCCAGTAATTTATCCCAAGGTATCTAAACAATGGAACCAAAACTGTGAAAAACTTGTATGTAATAGCAGATATCGATAAGTAAAGCTAACATATAAAAATAAGTAAAAAGTTACGGACACTAGATGTGTTTATTTAGAATGGAGTATAATAAGGTAAATGCTGTCGAGCAAGGGTTTGGTATAATTCGGATCGTGTTATCGATCGATTGTTGACAATGGTTCTTACAGTTAATTCGTCGTAACTAAACGGTAAGTAGATCAGTTCATTATCACGGCCACGAAATCGTCACACACTGCATGCAAAGTGCACGAGGTGGCAGGAAATGAAGAAAGAACAATGACAATACTCATTCCACAAGCCAACAAATTAGCTAAGGTTAAAGTGCGAAAAAAACTGAATAACTTACTGTTCGGCTTAAGAGCTTTACAAACACTGCAGACATGTGCTTTTGAAAGCGAATGAGGGTTGGATGAGTACTTACAAGTTTGATGCCAAAGAAGATAAACGGTAGCATGAATGAAATGAAGAGTAACTACTGCCTAATTTAGCTGCAATTCTTCTAAACTGACCAGGAGTTAAGTTACTTTTAAAGTGCATATGAAGCAAAAATTTTTATTACTTCAGTGGATAGACCTTGCTAAACGAGAAATAATGATGAAAAAAATTTTGCCAAAATCATTCCTGGTTCTCCAGATATCAACTTTTAGAAATTGCATCTGATGACGTCATGAGTGGTTCCGACAAATTTGCATCTTTTTCAAAATCTGCTGCAATATTTATTCACCGTTTTTCCTCATTTAGCAAGGTCTATCCACTGAAGTAATAAAATTTTTCACTTCATATGCACTTTAAGCAGTGTGTCGACGGCTGCCTGATTCGCTGGACTGATTTCAGTAAGACGTCACTTTTACGTTTTTTAAAAACAGCAGCAGTTTCGTTGCTCGCTATCCATCGCTCATTAGTCAAACTCTACTAGTGGTCTGTTGCAAATCTCGCATTCTGATTGGCTACTCTACTAGTGGTCTATCGGCCGATAGGCGGTGAGCAGAGAAAACGTTTTGAAGAAGAGACAGTAGATTTTCTTGAAGAACTTCTCGAGAGCTCAGTGCCAGCTAAGAAAAAAAGGTAACCAAAAAACGGAATAAAATTTTCTAAGTAGAACTTAAAGTCGAAAAACAGTCCATTTTAATTCACATGTTTTACTTTGAAAATGTTTCCGACAAACACGATAACATGATTCGAAGCGAAAATTAAAACAATAATTTTGCCATAATTTAATTCACAGCTTGGTTTGCAAACCAAACTAAATTTAAAACACCAATTGAGGAACAGAGCAAAGAAGAATTAAATAACAAACTATACAAAGTTTCGTCGCTAAAAGCCATACGAGGCGCTACTGAGCGACACTTGAAAAGCCTTAAATCTTAGTCCGTCGTTACTGATCAAGAGTTTGAAAAGGGAAACGAAATTTTAAACGCAGCTTGCAAAAAACTATTGAAAGAGGAAAGAGTCGGCCAAACCATTCATAAAAATCCCATTATAATTGTGCAGCTGGAAAAGTTGCCTTCAAGCGGCCAGCTCGGTGATCGTTTTTAAAATAATCCTACTTAACCGCACAGTTTTGATCATAAACAACTATGGTCGCCAAGATCCGAGCGTTTAAGAACTCCTTCTTTCTTGAATTCTATCATTTTAAGTTTAGTGGAGAACATCTTTTTTTGAAAACAGTTTTCCTTGCAATTTTTCTTAGAGCTGTTTGTAAACCTCGTATTTGTTGAATTGGCGGCACACACGGTACCGTATGGCGCATGGCAGTCACTGGCGCGTGTCGTGTAGCACGTCTAATTTCAAAAATAAATTGTTTTTAAATAAACCCACTAAAATTCCTTTTTTTAAAGAAAATGTTTCAATAGACCACTAGTAGAGTTTGAGTAAAACACTGTTAGATAGACGGTGAGTATGTTAGCCAATCAAATTGCAGCATTCGTGATTTTCTACTAAAAACACGGATGTAAAATATGTAAAATACAGATTTTAAAAAAGGGAAAAACCTTCGTCCAGTCGCCATGCAGTTTTTTTTTCGCAATTTCCCAAAACTTTGTGTCGGCATAATCGTCCTCGTGTCCCCGACAGTAACCCTCATGCTCCACGACCTTTTGCTTGAACGTGGCAATTCCATGCTTTAGATTGTTCAGAACTTCTTGGATTGCTACTGTTGAACCAGTACGTTCGAGTTCACGGGCTTCTGCAAGCTGTTTGGTCAGTTTATCGACATTCGCTTTCACAGGAGAGACATGATCTTTAAAGTGCCTTTCCTTTTCATCGGCTGATTTTTTTGACTTTTTCTTTTGGTCGGAGATTTTATACAATTCTTGCATAATAGGTTCGACTCTTTTTCTCACTTCTTCCTTTTCAAGTACAACGTCTTCCAAATCACCGTACCATACCCAGAAGCCATGCGTCTGTAAAACTTTTCGTGCTTCCGTTTTATAACTTTCCTCTTCCTCTTCCTGTTGGAAAACTGTCTCAACTTGCTCTATGATCTCGTTTTTCCCGTAATGTTTTAGGTCCTTATAAAGCGGTGAATTATTCCAGTTCTCGCGTGTGAAAGGCTTCACTTCCTTGTTCTCCTTGCCTGTGATTGTGTCTTCATCAAGGACTACGACACAAGGTATGCCTAGTGCTCCGGCGGCTTGATAGGCTTTTACGGCGTTCTTGCTTCCTTGAAGGCCCAAGAGATTCCAGTCATCTCTATCCTGCTCTGGAATGCGATACTTAAAAGCAGCAAAGACCCTCCTGTCCGAATCTCCTTCAAAAAAGTAAACGCCCGTGGAAAAGAACGTTTTGCGGATGTCTGGAGTCATCAGCAGTGCCATGGTGTTCCGACTAAGACATACCTTCCCTGATGCGCCATGTGATGTTTTCACATCGTTTTCAATGATCAATCTCCGAGGAGTATATCCTTGATCTGAAATACCATTTGAAATGAACTCAGTAGAAGGTCACCACTGAATAAGTTATTAATTTAAAGATCATGAGTTTTTGGTGATGGATTAGTTACTCGACAACAACGTTACATGAATACCTAAAGCTTTTTTGAAATACAGACTGACACCATCACTTGGTACAAACTAGCAATACTGACAACGATTCCAGTTAGCCCAGTTGGTAAGGCGCCAGTCTTTTGTGTGGTAGACCCGGATTCGATTCCGGTGCCGAACCTTCACTCAGGGTCTTAAAATTACTGAGGAGAAGGCGCTACCTTTGCTTTAACATCTACAAACGGTTCCACACTTTCGCGTCTTCTCGGAAAAGGACGTTTAGTCGTAGGCCCAATCTTCTATTGGGGGAATTAAAAGAACCCACAGAACTTGTCGGTGTTGTGGTTTGTCAACTACCAACTCTTAATGAATATTAATGTGAGCCGTATAAAGCGGACGATCTATGACCCTCAACACCAATGTCAACTGTAAATCATTGCAACAGCATTGAGATTTTGTAAAATGCTTTGTAAAAAATCATTATACTCTTATTATTAATGCTCGCTAAACAAAAAGGTGGGGCAAACGCAATTGCCCCCTCTGATATGAATTGACTTTTGCACAGAAACGGGAATTTTTGATCGCTAAGGCTTCACAGTTAGACCAAGCAATTGCAAAATGAACAGTTTTCATCTATAAAGAAAAAGAAACTGGGAACGTCTTATTGAATACGTTTGTCGCAATGATTAGCTCATTAGTCTTGTAGTATTTACCTCAGTAGAACCCACTTAGCTGTATCTAAGGCCATTTAACGACATGAATTATGTGTAGGTTTAAGAAAACTGAAGCTGTATGTATTACAGAGAAAAAAATGACCTGATCCCGCTGGAATTGTCTGGCTTTTCTAATAACTGCTAAAGTTGTGACATTTATCGCACAGACAAAAGACTATTTCAACTGTTGGTAAAACGTGGTACAACGCTATCCGAGAGTTGATTACATACCAGTAAATGACATGTGGTACAATGACTGCAATGATGAGTCACTGATAAACTCCTCTGCGTGTGTAATAGTTACAACAACCTGATCTGGCCGTCGCTGGGCCTCCAGGAAGCGACACAGCTGAGCCTGCTTTGGAGGATGCAAGGAGTGACCAGGTTCGTCAAGGAATACAGTGTCAGCGCTTCTTAGCTGGGCTGCAGTTAACACCATCAAACACTCTTTCTCTCCTCCACTGAGATCAGACAACTGACAGTCGATAGCTGCATCACCTTCCAAAGTCAGTCTCTTTGCCGTCAAAACAATATGACGAAACCTAGCTGGTGCATGATTCATCAAATCCTCTCCTTTCGTCTTCATCAAATTGCCAAGGTCGTATGTACGAGCAGCAGCGACTGTCGGTGTTACATCATCGAGCTCTCGGACAAGTTCTTCGACGTCCAATAGTTGTTGGACATCAATGCTTTTAGGGTGATCTTGTTGGACGGCTTTGAGTTCCAAACCGCATAAATCCCTAAACATATTTCTAACCATGTCGTACAGCAGTCGATCTTCTTCGCTCTTACTAAAAGACAATAGTAAAAATGCATATATCATAACTATCGCTAATGGAAGGATTTAAGAAATTTCACGTAGTCAGGACCTTTTTTCAAGTTTAATTAACACTGAATGCAAGTGTCCGCCAGGCACCTGCTTTTAATTTCGAAAAATAGACTTTAACCAGTTAAAAGGAGCTCTCCTAAACTAATTTTTACATGTTTTTAAAAAACATCTGTTTGGGATTCAAGAAAATGTAACTTGAGGGTGGTTCCTCAAGCAGTATGCTTAAAGAAAATGGACTAAACATGCAAGGTTGACTCTATCGAGATTGCCTTCTTTGCACTCGCGGTCCAAGCCTTGCAACACAACGTTAAAATGCGATTTGTTCCTGATAAACACAAGCTTTTTGTTAATTGTTAAGTTGATTTAACGAAAAAAGTCTTTTTATTCTTTTGGATAATTCTACGAAAAATATAAGCAATAAGGCAGTCTGAAAAAGGCAATTAGAGCAGATCCTTTGATATTTTGACGTCAGCGCAATATGGCAGCATCAATGGGAGTGATTTGCTCTTTTTTCCTTTACTTTAATAGAAAACTAACTTTTTAGTCCAGCGAATCGCTTTAAAGTACAAACCGATGTCCTTAAACATATAAAAATAGTTTTGGAGTGAAGGGCTTGACTTAACCTCTGCCTTGATGTGCAAGTCTCAGTGTAACTTTACAGCTAGATAACCTTGGTGTTGGTCCTTTTGTATATACAGTGGTCATGAAATATGGGGGGTCACTCACAACCTTATCATTCAAAAAACCGTCTGTCATAAACTTTCAAACAAAACTCATTTCTTTTCATTTTTCAAAAGTCCAAGGCCAACATAAAGATCAAGTACATTTCAGATCAGTAATATGTTCTGGCAATTCTACTTCAGTTCTGCAAAACCCTGAGTCTATAAAACACCGAAGGGACAAAATTTAACCTGTCGCTTTTTGTACCACTTTTTTAAAGCAATTTAGGAGTTTGTCCAACCCAAGAAATAAGATCGAATTTCTTAATTTCTACAAAAAGTATACTGAAGAGAAAGACAAATATGATCAATTGTATCGACACTTCTATGAAAATGGCAACGAAGGGTTGCAAGATGTGAAAGTAAAGTTTATCGACCATGTGCACGGCGAGAAAAACCGGGAGAAGGAAGCAGAGTGGATCATAGAGTCAATAGCCTATGTTTGAACTTATTGGAAAAAGGACAAGTTAAGTTCTTTCATTTTCCTAAGAAGTCGAAAAAGATCGATATTTTTTTAGTTCTCCCAACCCGGGTGCCATTCAGACTTGGTTGACTGGGCTCTTCTCTTTAATTATTGCCTCAGAAAAACATCCTGTGGATACATTTGTCCTGTTCTTGTGATATAAATGCTTAGGTTATGGCCAAACTCGCATGTTTGTAGTGGTATGTATTAAGCTGGGTGTTTAATAAAAGCACAGGATCATTCTAACAAAAAAGATAAATTGAAAATAATATTTTAAGAACCATGCCCTGAGAGAACTTTCCTAATGGTGAGGCAGTGAAATGTTTCTTTTTTAACTTCAGCAGCGGGATTTTTAGTGTTTCTAAGAACACTGAAACTGAGAACCAAGCAATAAATAAGATTGGGGTAATAATTCATTTCTTTTATACATGCACAAGTTTGCCAAAATACCTTAGCATCATGTCGATTAACTCCTTCTCCGCAGTTTTTAAGCTGAGTGTTGATCCACTATCTTCCATTCGATCTTGTGGTAGGATACAGACACTTCGCTCTAGGAGCACTGTCAGAACATCTTCTAACATTGATCGCCGGCTAGGAGTGTATGTCATGTTGGACAGATTATATGTACTTATATATGTACTGGTTAATGTTGCCCAAAAACTGTTGAACTTTTTTAGCCTTGGCTGACCTGGTAAACCCATAGGGATTGACACATCAAACTTTCTTTTGCCTTCTTCTCCAAACAGGTAGTCAAGTTCAACAATGTTCTGAGTAGCCTCATGGAAACTCATTTTCTTTTCTTCAAAAAAAGTATAAAAAAAGTGAAGAAAGTGGTGCATTTTTGTAGTGCCTTCTATATTACATAATAATAATAAATCTTTATTCAGGATACATACGTCACTAAAAGTGACGAATTGAATAAATAAATTAGAAAACTATTAATATAAAATCTAAGACTAACAATTAAGAATAACTAACAAGAAAAATAAATTATATATGCATAAAATAAAAATAAAAAAATATAAAGATAAAACATTGTTATTATAAGCGATTTTAATTTAATTTAATATCTACTTTACGAATGGCTCTTTTTTTAAAATTGGTTAAAGAGTTCACTTGTCTAATGCTCATATTTAACTGATTCCATTCGTTACTTGCAAAGTTTATTGAAGTCCAGAGACCCCAGTTCTTTTTAGCTAAAGTCTTACGAATATTATTTTTAGTTCTAGTATTGTAATTATGAGTATCTTTATCAAAATCTAAGTTAAAAGTATGAGAAAAAAGATTATAAAAACATTTGTATAAGAAAATTAAACGATGTTCAGCTCTTCTCCTACTAAGTAATTTCCATTTAAGGTAATTTAATCAAGGTGCTTTACAATAATCATTTATTTACCCCTGGCGAACCAGAAAAATATACAAGTGCAATTGGCAGCCGCTTCAAAGCAGTCTTTATATGCTGGTACTCATTTACTGACCCTGGAACGATGGAAAAATTGAGTGGCCTTTAGCAGGAAAGAAGGTCACCAAAATATTTAACCTTTGACCAGATTGGGAATTGAACCAGCAGGAATCGTAAGGTCTGGTGGCAGAGATATTTCCACTGCGCCAATCCCTCCCAACAATAAAAACAAATTTTAGTTTGTTTTTAACTGTTAGATTGGGCACCAGGTCAAATGTTCTTATATACTTTTTAGCCTTGCTTTACCTGGTAAACCTTTAGGGATCAATATATCAAAATTTCTTTTGTCTACTTCTCCAAACGATAGTCTGATTCAACAAGATTCTTGATAGCCTCGTGAAAACTCATTTTAAAACTCATTTTTAAACTTATCTTAAGAAATATGTTTGCACAAAGTACAGGAAGCTACATAGAAGCTGTATAGAAAAGTGTTTATATTTTTTCTCAGATCTGAATGATTTAGACTAATGTCATCAATTTTTATCAAAGTGTAAAAATACTGTAACTTGGGAAGTGTGTAAATAACAAATTAAAGCTTTAAGCTTATGATAAGGAAGAACTTCAAAAATAACCAGCAGTCATTGCAAGTTCATACAAGGTGACCGATGCAACAGGTCAATCAGCTCTAAGTACTGCATCATTAATTTGTTCTTTATTGCTTCCAAAGTTCCCAAGTTTTTCTTGAAGTCAAAGAAAGGGAGAGAGAAATAGACAACCACTACCAGTTTTTAATTTGGCAAGATTTGCTAAATTTAACCATTCATATAATTACGTAACCTTATTTTTGCTGACTCCCTACAGGTCCTTTTGCAAGATAAGACAATTTAGTTGTTATCGTAACTGCTTAAAGGTCCTATCAAGCTTAACCTTATATTTTCCGGATTAAAACTGTTGTCATCTGTGAACTCAAAATTTGAATAACCAAAGAAAATTTCCATGTCTTAGTATGCTTTTTAATAAAAAAAAGGTTGGAATGTAAATTTTGACTGAGCATGCCGGGAAATGGTAACCTGGGATGATTTTGTTTTACAAATTTCATTTCTGTTAAAAAATGTCATAAAATTTTTGTTTCAAACAATTTCAAGGGAATATTTCATTGGTTAAATTATAACAATGTAATTTTTGTAGCAAGAATTGAATTTTTTGAGATAAAAAAGAGTGTCACTGCTTCATGCCTTGTACCACATCATATGCCTCAAGCTACGTTATCATTGCACGCTTCAAGTCTAGAAAATTGTAACAGGAATGGTGAGAAAAGGTTTTATTTTCAAAAATTACTGTTTTGAAAGGGCCCCATTTTTCATCTGGAACTTAAAAAATAAGCTTTATAGGGACTTTAAAATGTTAACTTAGGCTTAATTATCATCATTAACCCATTCAGCCCTGGTCTGTTAATTAACATCTATCTTCTCTTTATAAAACTCAAACAAAACTTTTGGCAGTTAACAAGAAAATGAGAATTGATTAAAAATAGCTGAGCTACTGAGGGTAAAAAAGTTACTCCTGAATTATTGTAATACTATGAAACATATGGATTCTAGTTGGGAAAAATTAGAAGCATGTCACATGACGTATATAGGGATGAATTGGTTAACTGTATGAAATAGTCTTTAAACTGTCTTTAGTATAAAATTTTAGGTCGTGGCCTTTTTTGTGTTGCTTGTTACACACTAACCTGAACTTACAAGTCCTTTAAGGACACCATTGAATAATTCATCCATAAATTCATCAATATCTTTAGCATCTTCTGTAGGGCAAAGGCCAAGCTTCATCTTATTACTGCAAAACAAGTGAGTGTAACTTGAGTATACATAGGACAATGAACTTGCACATTTTTTGACAGGCTATTAAAATCTCAAAATGGAGAAACTGCTTTCCCACAAAATTTATTTCATCTTTTCTTTTTAGTGTGTTTAAAGTACAGTGCAGATCAGACTCAACAACTCATTTAAAGTTTTTGAAAGTTTCTCACTAAGAGGTTTTGAATTACATGAATTTCAAGCCATTAGAAGACTAGTGTAATTATGCACAAAGATGCTACAAATGTTTGGCAATTTCTTGGTTGAAAGGGGGGTGGGTCACAAAAAAAATTTGAAGAGTATAAGAGGAGGGTAATTTTTTTCAGTACCCTCATTCGGAGAGGGTCGGGAAATTTAACACTGCTGTTGATGTGGATTCGTCCGACCCTCCCCCCCTAAATAATGAATGCTCCCTTACAACAATAAAAACGAAAAAGCGCTGGTACTTACAACACAACAGCCGTTTGAATTTCATCTCCGTTTCCAGTAACTGTTGACATTGATACATCAGACAAACCCCCTTCATTGGTTTCCATGGCCTTGATATTCGAATCAAGTCGCTTTCTTAGATTTGAGAAAAGCTTGTAAAAACACAAATCGAAAACCTCATCATTTTTTTCTTCGGCCCATTTGCTTCTATTGTGTCTATCAACGTCATCTATTAGTTCTCCAACTTTTATCGCCACAACTAGAGAAACCAAAAGAAGACGAACTTTACAAAAAAACTCCACTTCCTTTTTACTCAATCCTGCTTCTATTTTGATATAAGTTTCCTCCGGTTGATCATCGACAATCTTGCAAATCCCAGGAGCAAAGTTTTGAATGCGAGGAAACGGCCCTCGCTTCTCTCTGGTGTTCTGATTCAAACAATTCACCAGCGCAAGGATGCATTTTGTGATGTTCGATTTTCCCGAACCGTTTGGCCCAACAAGCAAGGTACTGCCACTCGTAAGATCCAAATCAACTTTCTTCAAATTGTAGAAATTGTTGATTTGTATTTTGGTTAGCCTCATGATTGTTACGAATGCAAACGTTCGTTGAGCTGCTTTCGATCTTCACAAGAAACTAGGGATGTCTTCGCGCGCCAAACCAATAGCTGTTCATCGATGTACTTCGTTTAAGAAGGAACATAAAGCACGTTTTCCTCGCATGCAAACAACAGCCAACAGGTGCAGGGGCGCGCTTTCTATAGCATACAATCATGCATGACCGTATGGATCAAACATGTTTGATAATTTTTATAAACGATTGCAAAATGTCGAAGGCTATGCACCGTAGGCCGCTCGTAGAGTCTTAAATTTGTTTGTAACAAGTATAACTAGTCAAAAACTAAAGCCTGGTTCAGAGTGAGATAAGCACAAGCACAGAAAAATCAAAGTTTGAACATGCGTGAAATAAGTTCAAGAACAAGCACAAGAAAAAGAAACATTTTCCTTTCTATTGTGTTTGTGCTTATGCTTGTGTTGTTTGTTTCACCAGCGTGAACATCCGTGAAATAATAACATCCACTTTGCGCATGCGTATTTATAATTTTCTTATGCCTATTTTGCGCGTGTGAACATCAGTTCCTTATTTGCATATCTCACAAGTCGGCGAACTACGCTTGAGCGCCATCCCAGTAGATCGCTAGCCAAATCACGTCACGTCAATATTTATTTAAAAAGCACAAATATAATTTACAGTAATGCTTACAAAACCTAGAAATAATTACAAACCAAATGTAAGTTATGTTCTAGGAAGCGGCATTTATTTTTGATATATAGTACTTATTAACTTATAATCAAATTAAGCCAAAGCTCTAGTGGCAGATCTTTTAGAAAACGATTTTACTGGACTAGAAGTAGTGCCAATGAAGTAGTTTAGTATCCAAAGTGTATGCTAAGGAGCAGTGAAGACTACATGACTAAAACATCTGTGAGAACTGGTCTCCGTTTGAAAATATTTTGACCAGTGTGATTTTCACATTTCGCTTCGTCCGAAGCCGACAAATCAAGATGGCGGAACAAGGTATAACGAGTGATAGTTGGGGCTAGGACAAAAGCACAATGGTTAAGCATTGGAGGAATAGTATTATAAACACGCATTTTTAAAGAACAACTTTAGTGAAGAACAAAAAGGCTCAGCTCGGCAAAAATTTAAGAAAAACTTAGAAACAAGTTGAAGTTTGGGCTCGTTAGCTGTTTTTTATAATTTTATCGGTAGGTTTTTTAGCTTTAACTTAACATAACAATAAAGAATGAATAAGAAATGATCGCAGTTTATTATCACTAGAAATAGTCATGAGAAAACGACACAGCTGAAGCCGCCGGCGGGGATAAATTGAACCAATTTGTTTTCCAATATAAAATACATGCATGCCGCATTGCAATACCTTAGCCTTAGTTTTCGTCTTAAACCACACCGGCTTAGAAATACGAACAGTTTAAGAACAACTTGAGAGTCAAACCACCAGAAAATTAAGAAAAACAAGTTTCGGCCAAATTTGCTGGTTCTTATTAATAAAAAATCTTTTGATGAGGAAAATCTGGACTGCTCGCAATATAACTGTTGTGACAAATGAGTGCATGCCACTAGTATGCGAATCTACCCTGTATGTTCATGAATATTTTATACATATATATGATGATTTGACTAACTTGAGTTCACATGCTTGAAATAAAGTAAAGAATAAGTTGAAGTTGAAGATCTTGTACTTTAGTTTTTGACTTCCGCGCATGTTAAACAGTATTTTCTGTGTTGTTGTCCTTCATTGTTCATTTTTGAAGTGCACATAGGTTTTTTCCCTTCTATTCTAAATCTCATTCCTGCTGCATCTGCTAACGGCACAACACTTGTGCAGGGAATCCAAAAACCAAATAATCTACACAACTCTTGATAGTTGCTGAGAAAGCCAATGGACTGCCGAGCATTTCTGGTGTGTTTGGTGCGAGTTTTTGGTTGAAGTAAAGACGGTTGTTCTTCTTGCGTCAGTCTGCACCGTCCAGATATAGTAGACTGCCGTCCCTCAACTAGAAGGTGTATCGTATTTTCATTACTTCTCGACTGCAGATAGCGCTCTACTTCATTATCTCTTGTATTGAAGAGGCAAGCACACTTTGTCATAAACTCAACCTGGTCGTTGTTCCTTGTTATTTTTTCTTGACACTTGCCGAGCACTAAATCATTGTAGCTTGATGGGAGCGGAGGTAGTTTTTCCTTGCTCACCGGCATTTTTGAGCAAAAGTTTGTCAGAGGTTGTTGGGGTCCGTTGTGCTTTCTTGAAATTGAAGCTATTTTAATCTTGCTGTTTTCGAAATAACGTTGACTTTGCCATTTTCTCACGGTAAAGTTCAAGTTCCTTTTCGCGTTTAGTTCCAAACCTAGTTTGTTAGTAGAATTTTCGTGGATCGAAAACATAGCATTTAGTTAAGCTTCGTTTCCATAAACAAACCGTTCTGTTTCATTCAGCTTAAAACAATATCGGCGTCTTGGTTCTCGAAAACAGCTGATTTAACGAATGCCGGCCTGCTGTTCAGAAGCGAAACTTTGCTTAGGGGCATAACCGAAGAACAGTTTGTTGCCAATGGAAATACGAGTCGAGTTTCGTCTCAGTGCCGAGAAGAAAATATGCCCCCGACTCAAACAGTCTCTTCTGTTCAAACTGTCACTACAGTACCTTGTGTAAATTACGTGTCATTAGGAGCGCTAAACTTTACGATGTCTTTGAAGAACTTTTCAGAAAAAAAAACAGTTATAAAATTATCACCTTTTCTCATTTGAATATCACACGTCTACATTCTTAAGAAACTCAACTTATTGAAACTGCCAGATATAGTTAATTTTCACACGTGTTTTCTTTTCATGCAACATTCTAATGACCGTTTTAACATTCTTTAAATTTATTGCCTAAAGGCCGCCTGTCTAGGTTGGCCATTATGCATTTACTTACAGGTAGCCTGAACTCATTATTTTGGAAACCTATTCTTTTTATGAATTTTTTCTTTTTTTTTAAATTTTTTACTGTAAAAACCAGTATTGTTGTTCAAGTGACTCTTTTCACTTCGTTAAACTTCAAGCCTTTTCCCGGTTATAATTGTCCACTGAAGATGTGCCGAACAAATACAGTTTATTCTGTTTAGTTTTCTCAGTATTAATTAAAGTGAAAGACAGTTATTGTTGCTGGGTTTGATAAAAGATAAAATAGCAAGAAACAAACTTAGATTTTCTGCTCAAAAAACATGTTTCCATAGGAGTGATATTAAACGGCCTGCAACGCAGACGAACTGATGACCCGAGCTTGTATAAAGCTATTTGTAGTTCGTCTGGTTTGCAAGCTAGCCAGATCCAGAGGCTGATTATGACGGATCGACTGTTTGACATAAACAAGTTTGACGTTAGCCAGAGAAAACAGTCGCCTCAGTCCCTCCCCCACGGGATTTCGTACTGCTGACGTCTCGATTTTAGATTAAGCAGTGCTGTCCAGCTGGGTTTCGCCCTCGGGATTTAAAAAGGCTCACTCTCAGCACCTCGGAAAGACTCGGGGTAACCATTCGCTACCAGGAGCACGGGGAAGGATGGGGGGTGGGGGTGGGGGGAGTGCTATACTCCCTATATTGGGGAGGTAGGTATGACCTATTTTTTGGGGTTAAAATAGTCAGTCCGGTATTTCATAGGCCTTTTGTGGGTTGTTAAAAGAAATCCTGTGTTAAACTGAAAGCCTGGTATAGGGTTTAAAACGTGAAGCTATTGGACTGCTTGCAGTCCCGTGTTTTAGCAGACGTGCGTACTGAACAAGAAGTTAAGACAAAAGTCCTTCGGCGAACGTGCTATTACGGGTAAGCGCCTACCTGCTAGCTATCCAGGAAAAAAGTCAATTTTCAATTGGTATTCTTTACGGTATTCATTTTCAGAATTGGTTGAAAATTCTTATGCCTTGGTGTTTTTAGGGTATTTTTGCTAGCAAAAGTAGCATATCATGCTAGTAGCATTGCTTTCTTTTGGCCAAATATATGCTAAAATTATGCTTTTTTTTACCAGTTATTCCCCCTTTTTTAAATTATGCTCCGGCTTTAAAAAATTGCAAACAAGTCCAAAAAATATATTATTTTATTAGAAGCCGTTGGTCTACAAGAAAGAAACGCAACAGATCCACAATGAAATTCAAATAAACTGATGTGGTTCATGTTAACATGCACACTAGTACTAGACTACATCCACTACGTACGGAAAGCGGAGACGAGCGCCGGCCTAGGCTTTAAGGAAAGGATTTAGCTTTTTGGCTTTTGGGGAAGGAGTCAAAACAATGGTATTTTTAAGGAACCCAATTTTGTCGGGGGAGTTGGTGGGTGGCGGCACATAACAGTGTCTCATTTTTATTAAAAACACTTTTCTATCAGTTGAAGAAGAAATTTTTGATCCACAAGTTGAAAGCTCAGAAAAAGTTCTGAGTCACTGACGAGTCACAGTCCCGTCAGTCACTCAGTATTTTTTTCTGTGCTTTCAACTTGTGAATCAATAATTTCTTCTTCAACTATATATCCAAGATTCGCTCTACCATTAATTTTTCTATCAGTATTTACAACCTAATAACTTTCTTCTATTTGGTACGCTCGAATAACTACAACCGACATATTCGGCCTTCAACATTTCAGTTGCTACTTCGAAACGTCTCTAAATACGATGACCTGATGGCAGCCCTAGGAAACACGATAGCTGGCGAAGAGGCCGTCCTACATGACATGAAGGAATACCTGATACAGTTGAGCAACAAGTGAACCTAGACACTCTTTGCCAGCTTTAAGTAAGTCCGAACCCAGGTGGGGAGGGGGCAGGTACTTGTGTTCGCGATTACCCTCAAACATTTTATGTCGTTCGCTTTCTCCCATTCAGAGTTTCAAAATATTTCCTATCCAACTATCGTTCATTATTTTGTTCCTGTTTTTTCTTTGTAAACTAGCTGGTTCTTTTGTTGCCATAATCCCCAGGGAAAAGCTCGCAGCTCCATCAACATCACTATCATGCTTTCCTTTCTAGAGTAGAAAAACTATCGCACAACAAAAATAAATTCCTATAACGTTCCAAGTGACTGTACAACAGCTTCAATTGCGACTGGTGCACATCATTATTCTATTGCGAACTGTTCTATATCAGTTACCCATTACGATTGGTTCATATATTAGTAACCCATTGCGATTTGCTCATACATCAGTAATCCATTGCGATTGGCTCATACATCAGTAATCCATTGCGATTGGCTCATACATCAGTAATCCATTGCGATTTGCTCATACATCAGTAATCCATTGCGATTGGCTCATACATCAGTAATCCATTGCGACTGGCTCATACATCAGTAATCCATTGCGATTTACTCATACATCAGTAATCCATTGTGATTGGCTCATACATCAGTAATCCATTGCAATTGGTTCATACACCAGTGCTCTGTTGTGATTGGTTTACACACCAGTTTTCTATTGCGATTGGTTCATATGTGAAACAAGTTATAATTTCAACTGGTTACAAAAAATTATATCTTATTTTTATTGAAAGCACGATATCGTAACCACATGTTCGCAACTAGCCCTTATCAAACAGGTGGCTTGAACTTTAGTTATAATTCTTCAGTAACATCTAAAAACTGTAAAAGAATATTCTTTATTATTAATAATTTATATTATGTGTTTAGAACTCGACCAATGGGCGATACCCGAATGAAATTTTCTCTGCCATGGAGTCTAATAAACTTTTTAAGTTTCAAAAAATGTTTGTGATTATTCGTTTGTAAACTTTACTTTCATTATTTATAATTCTATTATCTGTGCTTTAAATAAATCATTTTAAACACGAATATTCTACACCCATATCGAGGAAAATATTTTAAGACCGAAAGTGCGTTAAGAAGAATCCTAATCTCGGAGGATTTTGAATCCGAGAAGACATTTTTCATTTCTTGGGGAAAACCCGAAATGGAATTATGAATCTAATGAATGAGAATGTATTGGGTTTAATCTGAATCCGGATTCCTAGGATTAACGGATTTTGCGTTTTGGGAAAAGATTTGAAAAAAGTATTTGTGGCTAGCGGTCTTCGGGCTGAAACACTGTCTACTGTGAGAAAAATTCCTTTTAAGCTTTTTTGTTTCTTTCGCCGAAAAGAATCCGCGATCGATCCCTATCCTGGATTTTGCGTTTCTTTCAAAAAATAAAAAAAGAAAAGAAAAAGAAAAGAAAAAGAAAAGAAAAAGAAAAGAAAAAGATAAGGAAGAGAAAAGAAAAAGAAAAGAAAATCATGTAATCTCACGCAATTATACGTTCTTGGGTTTTCCAAAAAAGCATTTGCTTCATATCGCATGCAAGTTGACGTCTTGTTAAACACATCCATGCACCAAGTTACTTGGTCATGCTGCCATGCTGTCATGCCAACCCGAAGTGAAAATGAACCGCCACGAAAATAGCTGGCAATGTCTCATTTTCGTTCTCTAACTGACTTCAAAAGTCATCCTTTGATTCGCGCAAGAATGCTGCTAAGCGGATAAAGTTTTCCAGTAAAACCATCTTCTTGCAATTAATTTGAAATACCTCAAATACTATTCTCGTAAACAGAGTCTGTAGCACATCTTGTCTTCTTCTCGCAATCAAGTACCAGTTTCCAATCTGCTGGGGTTGATTTCATTACACAAATCATTGGTTTGTTTCTCCAATTGTTGCAATCCAGGCTCGCTCTTCATAAACAGTTTGATGTCGAAAATCGTCTACTGACCTACCACAACGGGCATGGTTATAATACCGCCGGATTATCTTGAACAGCAAAATTCATATGTTCATGGTTTCTCAGCTCTTGCATAACATCGTCTTCCGCTGGCTCAACAACGCCGCTGCCAAACATGGCGTGAAAGTGGATAGGCCTCCGCACCTCAGTATCCTAAGGGTTTTTAAATACATGCATTAACATCCATTGCTCGAAAGATTTTCGGTGTACCACACGTTTTCCAATTTCTGGTATCTGCATAGTTTTGAAAAAAGGGGTTTTCCCTTTAAAAAATGTGCCCCAGACACTAACTAAAAACAAAAACTAACTAAACAACAACTCCCTCAATTTAAATCCCACCTCCACCCTCCTGTTTTTAAATAAAGTCATTACCTCTATTTAGCGAATCGTATCTCCACTACGAAGACAAAGTCGAAAAGTGTAAACTGAACCTTTCTTAGCTTTCTTGCCGTTAGTCAAAGTTTGTTTACACTAACAAACTCTAATGACGTTAGCACACTCTATGGTTTCAATAGCGAGCAACCTCGAGAGCCCGTTCCTTTTTAGAGTCTTGCTAGTTAACCTTGAGAGCAAGTTTAATTTTAGACTGTTGCAAGTAAAACAGACATGCCGTTTTAGAGCTTACTAGTTAATAAACGCGAAAGAGGAAACATTTTAAAGTTTTGATTGCTACCAACTTCTACTATACAGAAATTCCGCTTCAGATTTTCTCTAATTTACAACCTCAAAGAAGACCAGTGTTAGAATTTTGATTGCTCTTAAGCTCTACAGAAACTATACTTCAGAATCCTTATGGTTAACCACCATGCACTCTCTACAGACTCCATTTCGGAGTCCCTCTAGTTAACAACCCCGAAAGACGATCCATTCAGAGTACCGATTTGTTGCCTGCCTCGAGAGAAACTCCTTTTCCGTCTCCCCAGTTAACAAATTAAAAAGACGACCCATTTTATGGTTAGATTGCAACCAACCTCGACGGAATTTCGATTTCGGAGTCTTGTGAGTCAACATCCTCAAAAATATTTCTATTGATAGCTACAAAGCTCGACAGAAGTTCGATTTCGGAGTCTTTTACACCAGTCAACAACCTCAAAAGAAGTTCCACTGATAGCTACCAACCTCGACAGAAATGTTTACACTAATCAGCAACCTCAAAAGGCGATGTATTCTATTGTTTGATAACGACTCATTAGGAAGACGACAAACGATTGTTACTGAGTGAGTGGCTCTAATGCTAACTCCTCTTACTGACTTACAAGAACAGATGTCTCTGCGTTTCCCGACAAGGCTCGAAGCTTTTTCTGCTTGTCATCCCACTGCGTTATAAAGGCCTGCAGCGTGAACAATATTTCAAAATCATTATCATCATTATCATATGAATAAAGAAAAAGCGTCAACAGAATAACACTTTTGGCCATTCCCTAGTTTTGCATTGCACATCTTTACTGCGCACATATTAGAAATTTTAAATTGTTCACACATTTTTATCATATTCTAGTGAAGATTGAGCTCTTGGAGTCAAAACAGAGGGAAAAACAGCTCATGTTTGCCGGTTTTCCAAGAGTTTATCCTAAACAAGCGCGGGTACCCCACAATTTTTTCCGTCAATCAATCAAATTTCAATAGGACTCTTTGAAGAGACAAATATTGAAAACCTCAGTGTTGCAAATGTGGAAAAAACATGAAAAACATAGATGAGAGTACACTGTTTCTTCATAGGTACAGGAACCATTGCAACAAGGTCTTTCAAGTGGAATTTTACAGTATACAAAAGATTCTGCAGCTATTCATGTTGCAAAAGCGCTGAAATAGACAAGGAGAGTGTCACAGGGTGTAAAATAAGGTAACACGCCACGCCCTCCCTCTCAAGAAAACTATCACCTAGCTATACTTCACGACTGCCTGGAACTCACCTCAAGGATAAGAGCTACGAATAAGTTGATTGCCATGACAACTGAGATAAGATACCAAGCCAAAAAATAAAGTTGCGCCCATCTGAAAAAAAGACGAAATGTTCTTAACTTGATGATTTACACCTGTGTTACTTGATGTTTGAATAAATTTGAAGTCCATGTTTTTGAACCGCTATTCTTTGTCCAAACCTTAACCCTATTCAGACTGGGGGGGGGGAACAACCCGCACCAAATTCAATCACTCATAACTTTTAGACAACTGCAGCTAAAGCAATCAAATTTAGTGACTTTTCGTAAAATTTATAAGGGAAGAAGATGGTTGGTCTCAAATCTAATTAAGTGGACTTGTGTTGCTATGGCTACTATCATTTTCAAGCCATGTTTTACCAAAAAAAAGATAATTTCTAATTTCTTTGATTTTTCTCAGGCAATTGTGTGTTGGTTGGCACCAAATCTCATTTTATTTGAAAGTTATTTCAATTTTTTCCGATTTGCTAATCGAAGTACAATAGTGACGTCACCACTATTTCGCAACATATCAAAAAATTGCAAAACAGCCACCAGATGACGTCCAAATGATGTCAAAACGACGTCATTTGCAAAATCAAGTAATTTTCAGATCCACAGAGTGTGGCAGTACTTGCCTGGGAAGTTTTATTTTTATCTGTGGCAATCTAATGATTTATTGCATGCAGCCGTATTTGTGACCCACCCCCTCCCCCCTCAATTTTTTATGTTCATTAAAAATCTTCTGATATGTGTGTGAAGGCAAAAAAGAAGGTTCTGTTATCTATTATTTAGAAAGGAAAACGGGGTATTTTACAATATTTATCTTTTTTTTAGAAAGTAGAACGGGTTATTTTTACAATATTGCTGCTTTTCTGCTTCTCTGTCTGCTATTCTGCTGTCCGCATATTTACATACAAATGACGTCATTATGACGTCATTCGGCCCAAAATCAGTATTTTGTTACAAAAAATAAACGAGCTTCCGATTATGTGTAAGTTGCCAAAAAATCAATGTATTATCTTTAACAGTTCCCGAGTTGCAGCCGCGGGTTGTTTCCTCCCCCCCAGTCTGAGGAACCCCAAAAAAAGCCCATTCTGAATAGGGTTAACTGTTGTTTTTAGCATTTGTCGGTTAAAAGTTTGCATCAACTTTAAAGCTGTTTCTAAACAAAACGGCTAACACGTAACTTGAGAATGAGACTTTAAAAAACATTCTAAAGTTTCTTATCAATGATACAGGGTTCAAACTGATAATGATGAATGAAGTTCCATGACTTTTCCATGACCAAATGCCGTTATTCATGTCCCAGAAATATCGCAAAATAAAAAAAAAAACCATTCTAACAGAGTAGGCTACCGACACTTCAATTCAACTTTAAATGCCAATTTAGGGTGCACAGTGAGAACTTAGAAATTTAACTAAATTGCATGATAATTACATGTTTGATTGAGTTACAATTGGCCAGTTAAACATCGCGTTCAGAGCTTAAATTTGTTTTTGTTCATGCAATCATAAAAACCTTTGTTGTTTTTATCAAAAATTTTCCATGAATAATGACAGGAAAAACTAACGAGAAGCGACTTGCAGCAGTTGAACTGCTACGCGTTAATTGTACTTGCTTTAAACACACATGGAGGGAAATGGAAAACAGACGGATTTTGCATACATCGAGGCGAGAACACTGGACCAGTAGATCGCTAACTTCTCTCATTCAAGTGAAAAAAAAGGATGGCAAAAATCTTGAAATGAAATCTTTAGAGTCCTTTATTCCTAGTATTGACGTATTTAAAGCTTTTTTTAAAAAATATATAAGGCTAGAATTGTATAAAAGTTATTATAAACAAACGTTTTCGGATCATTTGTCCATCTTCAGGTTATGAAACGCGGGTATAAAGTTTTCGTTTAAATGGATTGTGAAATTGTGTAATTCCTCTAGGGAACAGGCATATATATTTATACCCGCGTTTCATAACCTGAAGATGGACAAGTGATCCGAAAACGTTTGTTTATAATAACTTTTATACAATTCTAGCCTTATATATTTTAAAATAATTTTGTGGAGAACTCAATTTTAAACAAAGCTTTTTCATTAGGTGAAGAATGGGGCGTTGTTGTCGAAATTACATTTTTTCTCGTGGTGCTTTTACTAGCGTTTACTTACATTAAAAACCAGGACCGGAGACTTTTAGTTAGAATAAAATGAAAGATAATTCGAATAACGGTATTGCCATGTCTCAATACCTAAGTTCAATGAAACTAAAGCTAGCCGTGAACTATTCATATTCAAGGACATTTTCTCACTTCTTTTGTATTTAATTCTGCTATTGCATTCTTAGTTTATGCTCATACTTTAGTATATTGTAATGATATTGAAATAGAGTGTATCTTTCTTTACATATTTTAGTTTCGCTGAACTTAAATAATGAGTCATGAAACTACCGTTATTCGGATTATCCTTCATTTTGTTTTGCTCATATTATCAACTACGAAACAACTAAAAGGCATGGTACTTCTAACAATCAGCTGATCTCTTCTTAAAAAGTGCTTTGTTCGAGGGTTTTTCTTGATAAAACCTGAAGACTTGTAACTGCATTGCGAAACGTCCATCAAATTTGAAGTTCATTCGGGTGGGAGGGGTGGGTGGGGGGTACTCCCTGTATTGGGATGGTAGGTATGACCGTCGTATTAATTTTTTAGGGGTAAAAATTGCAAGTCTGGTATTTTTAGGGGTTGTTAAAATAAATCCTGTGTTAAAGCAAGGACGTGGTATTTTTTAGGGCTTAAAAACGTGAAGCTCTTTGACTGCTTGCAGTCCCGTGTTTTAGCAAACATGCCTACTGAAAAAGAAGATAAGACAAAAGTCCGCCTTCGTCGGTTTTTTTTTTGCGTTTTTAGCTTTTACTGCATATCACGTTTGGTGCAACAAGAAAGGACTTAACGCCAACCCGCTAGCTACTAAAGGAAAATTTTCAGAATTCAATTGGTATTTTTAGGGTAATTTTAAAACTGAGAGGTATTTTTTAGGGTGGGAAATTTTATTCCTTGGTATCTCTAGGGTATTTTGGGGACCTTTCCGACGGTATTCCCTACCCTTTTGACCCCGGACTACCCCCAGGGGGTACATTCCCCGAGTCAAATGGTACATCGTGTCTTCATCCCTCACACTTAGCTCAAATCTTGCATACACAATGTACCTACATCGCTAAGACTTAGCACAAACCTAGTACGTCGTCGAAATGGATTATAGTGGTTTCTTACTTACTTATTAACATTCTTTTCATAAGCTTTGAGGAACACATGCCAGTTATTCACGACCATAACATCCCATAGTACGACAAGCGAGGCCTGTAAACAGAAACAAGACAAGATGTTATAAACGACATTGTGGAAATTATTTAAGGACCCTTTCATCAGTTGTTTAAAGGTGATAAATTACTACAAACAACACTAAACATAATGATTAATCCAAGCTCCCAATCATTTCATTACAAATAGCTAAGTAAGTAAAAAAATTTGTATAGCGGAGTAAAATGAGACAAAATGTGTTCAAAAGGAAGGATGAATAGTGGTAAATTCGATTCAAAAACGCTACAGACTAACTTGAAAGAGCAACAACAGTTTCAGCATTTACTAAATCGATCCGATGTCTAACTTAAAACTTTTGAAAGCCAAAAGCGCAGCATAATTGCTTTTAGTTATCTGTTGTAAGTTTGGAAAGAAATAACTATTTTCACTGTAAAAGATGCAAAACAGACCACCGATGTTGCAACATTTTAAAGATCAACTTCCTCATATTGCTAAAACTGCAAGTTATATAACAAAATTCGTAAGACACTGTCTTGGTTTCTAGTTGGAGGCGGGTGGTTGCTAAGACCTAAACTTAAAATACATCTGTTGAACAAGGTTAGAAATTGGTACCCTTACAGTCCTGGTGCAATCGAGAGGAATAAAACTACACAGCTCACCAAATAACCTACACAGACCACACCATACTACATAGCTCACCAAATTACCTACACAGACCACACCATACTACACAGCTCACCAAATAACCTACACAGACCACACCATACTACACAGCTCACCAAATAACCTACACAGACCACACCATACTACATAGCTCACCAAATAACCTACACAGACCACATCATACTACATAGCTCACCAAATAACCTACACAGACCACACCATACTACACAGCTCACCAAATAACCTACACAGACCACACCATACTA
>JAOBAT010019679.1:2756-31940 GCA_026413305.1 Hydrozoanthus tunicans | reverse complement strand
TTAGGTTCTAGTGTGAACCAAGAAAACGGAGACGGAAGAAGCCTTACGTTGTAGTGTGAACTAAGAATTATATTGAATTTGGTTAATGAAAAACAACAAAATTTAAATCATGTCATCACTTCAGTGACAGTTTAACAATTCATGGGTGATGGAGATAATAAATTATTTGGAGGGGGAGGGCACAACAGAAACTGTAATAAATCATTATGAAATGTCAAACCCCTACTCAAAATATTTTGTTGTTCACCAGAGCACTATTTGGAGGGAGGTACCTTCCCCCAAAATTTAAATTTTTGAGGGGGGGCTGTGAGCCAGTGCCCCCAGCCGCCATGACCAGTAACACCAGTGCTGTATAAGCTTGATGATAGTGTTGAAGGAAGTGATAACATATAATAAGCTCTTAACACAATTTCAAGTGAAGTCTTGCCACTTAAATTGGGGAATTACCCAAGTTTGGCCAATTTACTGCACACAAAGGAAACAGGTTAGTGGGTTCCTTGTTGATACTATAGTTTGACAAACCTTGCAGTTATTCACCATTCCAGTGGCAAGGCTTCACTCAGAGTTGTGTATTGTGTTCATATTTGCCACTGTAACACAACACTGTTTTGGAAGCTCCTTCTGTTGATAAAAAAAGTGGAAACTAAGTACAGTAGTCTCCAGTTATCTCGAAATCGCTTACAAAACCTCAAAACTGTGCTATGTACTTGTTGCTAAACATCAACTTTTAAATGAAATTTAGTGTACACCACTGTAACATAACTTAATTTACACAAAATATATGAAGTTATGGGCATCTTTGCTAAAATCGAACTTGGGTTATCTTGAACTTTTTCTCTTTCTCCTTGAGATTTTGACATAACCAGAGACTACTGTTTTTAATTATATTGACTTCAACAAAATTATCGGTTAGATCTTGGCAAGGTTGCCATATTTTTGCATATATAATATATTTTCGGACAAAAAGAGCAGTCTGGTATGCAGGGGATAGTTTTGTAAACAAAACAGAGTATTCTTAGATTGTTTTTATAGTAATAAAATTGAGGTCAGTTGACAATCACATATTTTCTTATGTACTGATGTACCATAGTGCAAGAGATTTAAACAATGTGAAATAGATCAAACCAGATCTCTAATAAGGTCATGCCATCCTTACACTCTTGCTAGATCATGCCTTCCTTACATCCTTGGTATGTCATGCCTTCCTAACACCATTGCTAGTCATGTCAACACCTTTGCTTGGTCATGCCATCCTTACATCTTGCTAGGTCATGTCAACACCCCCGCTAGGTCATGCCATCCTTACACCTTGCTAGATCATGCTTTCCTTACGTCCTTTGTATGTCATGCCTTCCTAACACCATTGCTAAGTCAAGTCAACACTTTTGCTAGGTCATGCCATCTTAAATCCATTGCTAAGTCATGTCAACACCTTTGCTGGGTAATGCCATCCTTACACCTTGCTAGATCATGCTTTCCTTACATCCTTGGTAGGTCATGTCTTCCTTACACACCCTTGTTAGGTCATGCCATCCTTACACCCTTGCTAGTTCGTGCCATCCTTACACCTTGCTAGATCATGCCATCCTTACACCTTGCTAGATCATGCCATCCTTACACCTTGTTAGATCATGCCATCCTTACACCCTTGCTAGATCATGCCTTCCTTACATCCTTGCTAGGTCATGTCAACACCCTTGCTAGATCATGCCTTCCTTACATCCTTGCTAGATCATGCCTTCCTTACACCTTGCTAGATCATGCCTTACACCCTTGTTAGGTCATGCCTTCCTTACACCCTTGCTAGATCATGCCATCCTTACACCCTTGCTAGATCATGCCATCCTTACACCTTGTTAGATCATGCTTTCCTTACACCCTTGGTAGGTCATGCCTTCCTAACACCATTGCTGGATCATGCCATCCTTTCACGCATGCTAGTTCATACACAATTTTACATTCTTGCTAGCTCATGCCATCATTACAACTTTGCTATCTCGGTCATATCATCCTTCATAACTTGTTAGGTCATGATGTTTTTAGATCCTTTCTAGGTCATGCCATCCTTGCAATGTCATACCATCCTTACAACCCAACAAGACCATGAAATGTTTACCTTTCTTTCTTATATCCTAGAAAGGTCATACAATCCTTGCTAGTTAATGCCATATTTACATGCTTACTAGAACATGTTACCCTTGCATTCTTGCTATATCATACTGTCCTGACACCTTTGCTAGGTTAATGGCATCCTTATTATAAAACCCTTTGAGGTCATGCCATTCTTACATCCTAGCAAGGTCATGCCATCCTTGAACCCTTGCTAGATCAGGTTATCTTTACTAGGTCTGCTATCCTTACGCTCTTGCTAGGTCATACTGCCCTTACACCCCTGCTAGGTCAATGCTATCTTGATGCGTCCTCAACGTGATGTCATCCTTACACCCTTGCAAAGTCATTCCATCTTTATACCCTTGCTAGGTCATGTAATCTTCACACACTTTCTAGGTCAATACCATCTTAGTACCGTCTCGGTGTCATGCCATCCTTACACCCTTTCATGGTCATTCCATCCTTTTTCCCCTGCTAGTTCATGGCATCCTTACTAAGTCATGCCATCCTTACACCATTGCTAGTTCATACTGTCGTGACACCGTTGCTAAGTCATACCGTCCTTACACCATTGCTAGGTAATGCCATCCTTGCACCCTTGCTAGATCATGCCATCCTTACACCTTGCTAGATCGTGCCATCCTTACACCTTGTTAGATCATGCTTTCCTTACACCCTTGGTAGGTCATGCCTTCTTTCAACCCTTGCTAGGTCATGTCATCCTTACAGCCTTGCTAAGTCATGCCATCTTAACACCATTGCTGGGTCATGCCATCCTTTCATGCATGCTATTTCATACACGATTTTACATCCTTGCTAGCAAACGCCATCCTTACAACTTTGCTATCTCGGTCATATCATCTTTCATAACTTGTTATGTCATCATGTTTTAAATCCTTGCTTGGTCATCCCATCCTTGCATTGTCATACCATCCTTACAACCTAACAAGGTCATGAAATGTTTACCTTTCTTTCTTACATCCTAGCAAGGTCATGCCATCCTTGTTAGTTAATGCAATATTTACACGCTTACTAGGTCTGCCATCCTTGCACTCTTACTAGATCATACTGTCCTGACACCTTTGCAAGGTTAATGCCATCCTTATTATAAAACCCTTTGGAGGTCATACCATCCTTACCCCCTAGCAAGGTCATACCATCTTGAACCCTTGCTAGACCAGGCTATCCTTACTAGGTCTGCCACCCTTACACTCTTGCTAGGTCAAACTGCCCTTACACACCTGCTAGGTCAATGCTATCTTAATGCGTTCTCAAGGTGATGCCATCCTTAAACCCTTGCAAAATCATTCCATCTTTATACCCTTGCTAGGTCATGCCATCCTCACACACTTTCTAGGTCAATACTATCTTAGTACCTTCTGGAGGTCATGCCATCCTTACACCCTTTCAATGTCACTCCATCCTTTTTCCTCTACTAGTTCATGCCATCCTTACATCATTGCTAGTTCATACCGTCGTGACACCGTTGCTAAGTCATACCGTCCTTATACCCTTGCTAGGTCATGCCATCCTTAACCCTTGCTAGGTCATGCCATCCTTACACCCTTGCTAGGTCACTGCCTTCTTAGTACCTTCTCGAGGTCACGCCATTCTTACACTCTTGCATTTGCTATGTCGTGTCATCCTTACACCCTTGCTAGTCATGTCTTCCTTCATACTCTTGCTATGTCATGCCATCAAGTGTTCCAATCTTTGATCTGAAACCTTACCAATTTTTTATCAAACAACAGTAAGCTTTTAAGAAGTCCTTATATTTGATGGCGATTCCTGCGTGTCTTAATGTTTGTTTTTCGAAACGGTCTATTTTAGAATAATTTTTCTTAAATTAATTCGTACTTTTGTACGGAAAAAGGATTCTTTGGTTGTTCAAGTGGGTTGGCTGCATATAAAACAAAATAATTTGTTAAGCTAACAAATTATTTTTGTAAGATTGCTGTTATTCAGTCCTTTGATCAGATGAAAATGCAAGTAGCGCGGTCCTTTGATTAATCTGGAGGATAAGCTGCTTCCCGTTGATTGATACTTCCATGTAGTTAATAACGGGAGTAAAGCATATTAACCACACAATATCTTGATTGTTTCGTTAACTTTGAAAACTCATTGGAATTCTCTTCTTAGCCATAAGCGAAATCTATATGGGGAGAACAAATACTTTCCGTAGTTTCTTTCCATTAGACTAATTTTTTTGCATAATAGCACCCGGTAAAGGAGTTGCCATACATTGGTGCTCTACTGGACAAACAATAACAAGAAAAGACCCAAGTGAAAAGAATTGCACATATTATTTAGATAAAGAGTTAATAAAAACTCTAAGAAACAACATTCAAATTTCTCAACTGGGCTATTATATAGCAACTCAAGGTAACACAATTCAAGTTTCTCTTCTGCACTACAAAAGCAACTCTAGATAGCACCATTCAAGTTTCTCTTCCGGACTTCAAAAGCAACTCTAGATAACACCATTCAAGTTTCTTTTCTGGACTACAAAAGCAACTGCAGATAATACCATTCAAGTTTCTCTTCTTGGACTACAATAGCAATCCAGATAACACCATTCAAGTTTCTCTTCTGGACTACAATAGCAACTCCAGATAACACCGTTCAAGTTTCTTTTCTGGACTACAATAGCAACTCCAGATAACACCATTCAAGTTTCTTTTCTGAACTACAATAGCAACTCTAGATAACACCATTCAAGTTTCTGTCCTGGACTTCAAAAGCAATTCTAGATAACACCATTCAATTTTCTTTTCTGGACTACAAAAACAACTCCAGATAACACCATTCAAGTTTCTCTTCTGGACTACAATAGCAACTCCAGATAACTCTATTCAAGTTTCTCTTCTGGACTACAATAGCAACTCCAGATAACACAATTCAAGTTTCTCTTCAGAACTACAATAGCAACTCCAGATAACACCATTCAAGTTTCTCCTCTGGACTACTGTAATAGTCGCGTTCAGCTTTGTCTTCAGCTCTGTGTGCTAAAGATATCCACGCTCATTGTTGCTTTTAGTTTTGATGTTTAGATGTTATATATGAAATAGAATCTATCTGAAGTTTTATTTACTTATTGATACATTTTAATTTTGTTAGGAGAGCCTAAAATAATAGTAAAATATTTGTCAGTATTTTAACACAAACATCTGTTGCATAATATAATATATTGATTTGATTTTGTTTGCAGTACCAGGAAAAAAATTGTCAAAAACATAGTTCTTAGAATCTAAACAGAAGATTTGTATCAAAGTGTTTTGTTTTTTTTCCTTAACAAGGGGGTTTCAGTCAGATTTTTGTGGTTATTGAGAATTTTATTTATAGAAACACTAGACACTAGTTTTATGTGAAATTGAGAATTTTGCCTGAAGAAAAAATTTCCTTTTGAATACCGAACAATACTAAAAGCAATACCATTTTCCTGTGCATCCTGTGTCTAATTTTTGTCATTGTTAAAAAAGCCTTAGGACAATGACTCTGTTGATAATGCCGAGAAATTAATTTATATTTTTCGGCAAGATCAATATTTTTGTCATTTTATTACACCTACACTAAACAAAAGTATTAATCTACTTTTCAATTCGTTCAATAAAATAATGTGCTATACCAGACAACAAATCGTCTCTGAGAGTTTGATTGAATAGCTAGCGTAGCATGCATGCTGCAATCTGGATATGTCAGTCTTTCAATAAAAATACCCAATTTCTTTTTGCTTTCATTTTCGGATTTTATCATTCTTGAAATTGTCAATCCCTTTAAAAGTATTTGTTGAAAGTTTGCTCAATAACAACATTTTGATTGTTTGTATATGAAAAGATGAACAAACGTTACCATTATTTTTGGTAACATGCGGAGGACAGGAAATATGATTTGTTTTCTTATTTAAGTTATCCCTTTTACAAACCTTCCGTACAGCTGATTTTCCACCGCGTCACTAAGGACAAACTGTAGAACTTTTAGAAAAGGCTATTTTCGATCATAGTTCATTCACATCAACTGCAACGACAATGTCAGGTGCAAGTGGAATGGTTTTTTCTGTCATATTCGGAACATTAGGAATCGTAAACGTGTCTGGAAATGCTTTGATAATCGCGGTAATTTTACAAAACAAATCCATGCGAACTGCTGTAAACTATCTGTTGCTAAGTCTTGCTGTATCCGACATGTTGGTTGGAGTTTTCTCAATAGCGAGTAAAGTGGTCATTCCGTATATCACACCGCACCCAGGAGGAGTTAGTGGACTGCTCTTATGCAAACTTATCACAATGGACAACCTGTTTTGGGTCTGTGGTGATGCATCGTCCATGAATTTTAACAGTTGTAGCCTACGAAAGATATCAAGTGGTTGTTTATCCGTACACAGCCAAGGAGAAGATCACAACTAAGAGAATGATGCTCGGTGTCGCCCTGTGTTGGGTGATAAACACAGCAATCACATTCAACTGGTTTCTGCTCGCGCGAATCGACCTCAAGTCAGGTGTCTGTGGTTACGATGCACCGGAGGCGAATGAATTTTTTGCGGTGCATGTTCAAGCATGTAAACGGGGCTGTATTCGCCCTTCCCTTCATAATAATGGTGATTCTATACGGAAGAATTGTCTGGGTGTTGATAAAGCAATCAGATCAAGTTTTAGATGGACAGCAATTGGCCGTTACTCGAATGAGAAACAGAGTTACAGTTATGCTTCTCGTAGCCATCTTAGCTTATACGATTTCTTGTGGACCCTTGTCTGTAATTACGTGGCTTCAAGATTCGACCGTGTTTTTTAGCACTGTTTGGTACCAGATAAAGACGTTGATGATGTGTCTAAGTTCTACAGTTAACGCGTTCATTTATGCCTTTTTTAGCTTACAATTTCGACAAGGATTCAAGGCTATTGTTTTTTGTCGTTCAATAGCGAAGTGCCGAGATGAACTTAAGACCCCTTCGCGACCATCTCGCTCTGACAACACCACCGGGTCCAAATTGTAAAATAATCGTTAAGGTTTCAATATCTTAACACTGCAAAAGAAAAAATTAGCGTTGCTGTTTAATTCCACTGGTTTTAAGGTTTGTTGATGATCTTTCAAACCAAAGGGTGATAAACGTTACGAAAGAGTAAAAGGAATGTCACTCTTTATGTATTATACATATATATCACTCTAACTAAAAAGGCTCTGTCTGCAGCTGACTATTGCAGAGGTTGCAAAAGCGTTGGGATTTAAGTATTTCTCAAGGATTTAGATTTTCATTGTGCTTTTTAAATGTTTTCAGTGACTGAAGTTCTCTTGTTTTCTGGGGGAGTCTGGCCCAGAAGGCAGGCCCGAGATGTCTTAAGGTGTTCCTTCCCTGATGTAAGTTTTTGAATAGCGGAATAAAAACTTGAACACAAAAAGAGCTACAGGATATGACCAAATATCACCAAAGTGATTCGGCTCAAATTGGCTGTGAGGAACTGAAAACATCTGGCCAAAAGCATGGGAAAAGGGTGAGATGATCCAAGATTTGAAGAAAGATCCCCTCAAGAAAAAGAACGTTAACAATAGACGAATTACTCTCTTGCATGCTATTGGCAAATTCTTCCCAAACTGACAAAAACTGGTCTTTGACCACCTAAACGAATATTTTGAGCCTCTAATTTACCAATTCAAACCTACAGTTAAAAACAAACTCAAAAAATAAGACTCACTGAGCCTGAGGGCTGGAAGTTTTCTCTGGACATGAGACGATCTATTTGACGCTTTCTTCCCAAATACAACAGGAGAGCCTTCTGTTTGTGGGTTTACCAGTATATTTACCGGTTTACCGGTATTCTCACAAAAGTACCGTTATCTTAAAATAGCAATGAAATACAAAGGAACAAGTGGTATAAGGAAAGATTACATTGCGGCTTTTCTGTCAGAAAACCGTACAGGAACTTAAACGTTTCAAAAAAACCTTCGCTTGTCTTTTTAGTCTAATTATTAAAGTTCGGGCCTGCTCAAAACGTTGACACACGTACACAGCTCCAGAAAACGGCAGAATCTGCTTCTTCCAAACGTGGAAAATATTCATCTAAGAGTGTTCGTCAAAAGTATGAAGCCTTAAAATTGCTTGAAAAAGGTAAAGCCAAAAAAATGTTGCAGCTCAGTTTAAAGTGCCACTGAATACAATTTCAACATGGCTAAAGAACAAAGAAAAGATTGTAAAGGCTTTTGAAGGAGAGAGTCATCAAACTCATTTGCGGCTTAAAAGGAGTACTCATGATAATTTGGATAAGGCCCTATACAAGTAGTTCGTCAGAGTGAGAGATCAAGGGGTACCTACCAGTGGTCCTTTACTCAAAGAAAAAGCAAGAAAGTACACCGGAGAGCGAGGAACCCAAGATTTCAAAGCATCTAGTGGTTGGTTTTACCGCTGGAAAAATAGGCACAGTGTTACATTTAAAACAGTCTCAGGCGAAGCAAAATCATACATAGCAGACATGACAGCATCTTGGCAAGAAAAGACTTTGCTGACTTTGCTAACAAATTACAAACTGCGAGACATTTACAATGCAGATGAATTCGGTCTTTTTTATAAAGCCTTGCCTAGTAAACCGTTGCATTTGAAAGGAGAGAAATGCATTGGGGGAAAGCACAGCAAAGAACGCATAACTGGTTTGGCCGCCGCAAATGCTGACGGTGAAAAACTTCCCATGTTAGTGATCGGAAAGTCCGTCAAGCCTCGGTGTTTTTCAGGCGTGTTTAACTTGCCCAGTAGATATAGCGCGCAGAAAAAGAGCTGGATGGACAGTGACTTATTTGAAGAATGGGTGCGTGAACAGGACAGGAAGTTTGAGAGTGAAGGGAGAGAGATTGCTTTGATTATTGACAATTGTCCCGCCCACCCACAAATCAACATTTTGAAGGCGATCAATCTTGTATTTTTGCCACCAAACACGACATCCAAAACGCAGCCGATGGACCAAGTAGGCGTTATAAGGTCAACCAAAGCCCTCTACAGGTCTGGTTGTGTGCGAAAATATATCGAAGCGATCGACAAGAACAAGTCAATGCCAACAATTAATGTTCTTGATGCAATGGTACTTCTGACACAGGCCTGGAGCATGGTTTCAAAGGAAACTGTTCGTAACTGTTTTGGTAAGGCAGGCATTTCGGGCAAAGAACAACAAAGCACCATATTGACAAGGATGACCCTTTTAAAATCCTGAAAGAAGATTTCGATGCATTGAAAGAGAAAGATCCAGAACTGGCACCGACAGAAATTAGAACTGAAGATGTCATTGCAGCAGATTACGGCGTCATGACATCAGAAAGTGCACTGTTACTGACAATGAGATATTAGAAGAATTCATAGAACGTGGCGATACAGCAATGGAAGTAGATGATGATGATGATGATGATGACGATAATGACTCTGAGGAGGGACCACAGAAGCCGTCTCGAGCAGCAATCACCGAGGCTATCAACACCCTTTCGTCCTATAGTCTCTTTGCTGCAGATGGAGCTGACGAGATTCGTCGACACATTAATCAGCTAACGAGCATTATTGAGAAAAATATTCGTAGATCTCAGAGGCAGCTCATAATTGATAGCTTTTTAGGCTAAGTATCTTTTAGTGTTCTACTTGTTACTTTTTTCTTAGAAATAGAAAAAAAACTGTTTTGTTGATGAAAAAATTTCCAGAGACGATGAACTGCTCACTAATGTAGTGAAATATAGCAATTAAAGCTTTTCAAGGGTGAACACGGCGTATTTATATTTGACCCCGATAATTCGAACCCCCGTTAACTCGAAGTATTTTGCATTTCTCTAGAGACTTCGAATTATTTCGGTCCAACTGTACAACAGGGAAGCCTTATGTTTGTGGATTTGCTAGGCGCGCGCCTGTTTATTAAATTGTTGACTAAGAAAGGTTTGAAAAAAGCAGAGATTTTACATACCTAGGCTTTAAGCAACGTAATCAATCATGCTGTACAAAAATTTTGATAAACTATAATCTTTTTATTTCAATCTAGATTATTATTACAATTATCATGACGCATAATTTCGATGTCGACAAACCGGCGCCCAGTAAGGTGCTCATTATTAATTCTCGCATTACTTTAGTAATCATCAAAATTTTGTTCCAAGTGTTGTTGTCGTTGTCTGCGTACGCTTGCATCCAAAAACGATCTCGGGTCTTCCGGTCCGTTGCTAGGGAACAATGGGTCCTAAATACAAACAAAGAATCGTTAAGAAAAACCCCAAACATGTTACACTTTGTAACAAAAAAAATTCAACTTCCTAAAACTTCCTCAAAATATTTTGTGATTGCAGTTTCTAACAACGTCAAATGCAAATGACAAGCGAAATGGATAGCGAAGAAGCCAATAAAACTGAGAAGAGGAAAATTAATGCAAGGTTGAAAGAAGAAAAAGACAAAATTTACATAAATAAATGTTATTGAACTCCATGCGTACATAGCTAAAAGTGCAAGACTGAATGGCCGGGCGATACACGCTTATGCATAGCTCTTTAAAGAACATACACACCTTTACTTTATTCACAAAAGCCACATAACTCTTTTAATTGTTATTTATCACTAATTCGATAAGGTGACGCTTTTTACTTTCTTATTCAGACAGCTTAATGAATCCACGAGGCAAACGCTCATCTGCCTGACCAGCTGAACGTTCTCAATTCACTTCACTTAAACTAATCCTCGTAGCAGAACACTTGTAGGCTAGTAACGGTAAACCAAGACTATACGTTGTTTTCTACAGCTAAACTTTCAAACAAATTCGCTCTTGGCTAAACTACGGCATTAAGGGAACAAACGCGATCGTTTAAGGTAATTTTGCGACAAATTAAGCAGATGTTTTTTTTGAGTTGGAAGTGCTGTCTGAAGTTGAAAGTATTTTTTTAAAAAAGGTAGCAATCCAACAACGTTCAGTAATGTCAAGTAGTTCCTATACTTACTCGAATAATCTTGTGTCTTTCCCTCCGTCGGCCAAACAGTTCTCCAGAGGAACCAGCCATCGTAGTGTTTAGCAGCAAACAGGAAACACTTATCAAGAACAAAAATAAAACGCTTTGGTGTTGCATATTTTTCTCAGCTACGGTTTTCGGATGTTCCGGCTGAGTTTTTTTGAAAAAAAAAAAATTTGATCACTTGTTGCACAAACGGTTGAGTCTAACTTCCTCCGAACTAGTATATTTATAGTTCCATAAAGTGCTTAAGTGTTTTATATAAAGTAATCAGAAATATGAGCTTAACATATCCTGCTTTTAATCCCACAAACCTAATTATAGTTCTACATCAAAAACAACCCTTAAAAAAATTCGATTGGCTGCATTCAAGTACGAAGCTGACTTAAAATCAATTGTAAAACGAGACACCCTGCCTACGGTCGTCAAAAATTCATGAAAGACAATCTGAAACGTTTGCATGACAAATAAATTATTTAATTCGCTTTGTGTTTCGTAATTGAGGCGGTTAGCACTTTACCGATATGTATGCACATGAAGTTAACGAAACTAGAAGCACCATGAGTTTTGTACCTGCCCACCTTAATAAACATTTTAAAAACCCTGGTTGTTTTAACTGATTCGTAAAATATGCTTGTTGGTACTAAAATATTTACTTGACTTTAGCTTTCAAACTTTCATGGTGGCTATGAAATTATTTTCGTTATTTGCTCGGTCTTTTAAGAGCCTCTAAAACATTAAAAGTTTAAAGGTACTTTTATTTTCGAGAAATTCTGGCTGAAACTCAAAAAGGATGATCAGCTCGCAATGACTGGCCGCTGGAACAGACAAGAAGGGAGTCGTCAGTTCGATGCGCTTAGCTTGTCAAATTAGAAATGTTTGTAAAAAAACGACGGTTTTGCAACCTGTCTGGGCCATTTTATATTACACACACTGTAATCGTTACAATTATATTCAATGCATACACAAATACTTGTAAAAGTGTGAGTTGGGCCCGCCAACAGGTTCCCGAACTGAGACATAACTTTGGGGGTTCTTTCATAGCAATTTCAGACGCCCACAACACTCCTTTTGAAAATATACACTCATTTTTTATAAAAATCCTGAGGCTTTTAAAAATATTTTGAAGATTTTAGCCTCTGCTCATCTTCTCAAAATGTTCCTAGACATAATAGTCATAATTTTTAGTATTTGTTGTACAGATGTTATTTTTCATTCGTACAAACTAACCTGAAACAAAAACTAACATGCTTTATTGCGTGAAATTGGCTGTTACCGTGGCCAACAAAAAGAAATATGATAATAAACAAAAAAGATTTGAAACAAACTTGTATATACATGTGCAGTTTCCAAAGTAAAACTGTTCTTCGCCTTCCTTGGCTTTAGGAAGTTCTTAGAAGAAAAAACTATTGATTCACAAGTTGAAAGCTCAGAAAAAATTGACGGGAGTCGAACCCGCAACCCTCTGATTACCGGTCAGATGCTCTACCCACTGAGCTACAGAGACTCACATGGGGAGCCGAGACACTGGTTGAGTTCTTGTCTATTCCCGCTTGACACACGTCTCGCAAACTGCTCGCTCGATATGCATGTCCAGTAGTTCGTTGTTACTTGCTTCTATTGTCAAAATGGTAGTTTAAAACTTGGATATATAGTTGAAGAAATTGTTGATTCACGAGTCGAAAGTTCTTTCAGTAGAATTTTCAGAAACTTTCGGAAGTTTTCACCCTCATGTTCTTATAAAAAACAAGAAAGTTTACGCAAAGAAATAGTTTCCTTTCTTCTGCTGGTTTTGAAGCGTCCGATTATTTATTCAGTTTATCACACAAAGTAAAACAATCTGTTACACTGCGTGGCAAAAAATGCAAACTATAACCAGCTGAAGTAGTTGCAACATAAAAATGACCGCTTGAAGTAAGCCTGCGTGCGCAGCTATTGTTTCCGCGCATTTTACTTGCGCATTCAATCACGTAAAAAGTAACGCGGGCGCAGGTGAAAAGACTATAGCGATAGGTCTAGCGATAGAGAATATTTACGGCGTTTGACATGGTCAAACGTATGTGGATGCTGTTTTCTCTTTTTAAATAATCATGAGTGATTCTACGATATGTGAAAACAAGAAAATACCTTTGCGGAAGTTTATTTAACTTCGGGGTCTTCTTTCGCCCACGCTTAACGGAAAAACCGCAGAAAATAAAGTCCTAACATTTCAAAGGAAGTCTAGAAGCGTGTATTGTTATGAAAATGAACTTACGATTATCATTTCCTAAAAATAGACCAAAACATACTCACAAACAAATATTTTGACAAATGCAGCTAGACTGTAATGGTTTTGAGTGACAACATAGCGCTACGAGCCCTTGATCGGCTTGTTGAATTAGGAGCGTCGAACTGGCAGTATATATACATATCAATCACATATGGGCTATTATGGGCTAGCTAGTTAACGTGTTCACCTCTATGGTTCGATAACTGATATTTTAGATAGTTTGGCCAACTCACTGAATCAGAGGATCTTAATTCACTTTATGCAAAGCTTTCAAAATTTTAAACTCAAAACATATATTTATTTGAACCGAGCAAGAGTCAATGACGCTAGGGTAACTGAGGTGTTTGGTTGTGTGGAGGTTCTGGAATTTCCGTTTATCGTTCCTAGGCTCTGTTCCTTTAGCAAGGGAAAGGGCAACAGAAAAAGGGGTAGTCACTCCTCCACTGAAAATATTTGACAGGAAAAAAGCGCGGGATGAGAGCTGTAAAAAACAAACGCTTTTAAACGCCAACCAGGTGCCTCTTTATAAATTTCGCTTACAAAAATTACATGAAAAATTAAGTTATTTTTGTGTCATTTAGCTTGTAATAACGAGTCCTTTTCTTAGGCCGGCGCTTATCTCCAGTTTCCGTAGTGTTTAGCGGACGAGAGTCGGTCTTCTTGACCCCCCTTGGATGAGGAAGACAGATTATCGTGACTAGCTAGTTAAACATTAGCAATGTTTGGTGACGTAGTGGCCGACCGTTGAGCGTCGAATCTTAAGGCTGCCAGTTCAAACCCTGGTCAGACCGCTGTGCTGTGTTCTTGAGCAATACATTTTACCCCAACGTTTTTCTCGTTATCTCCGGTTTCTATAGCAAGGGCCGAGCAGTTGAGGTTTTTTGACTCCCCCTGGACAATGCACCACCTCCCCTCCTGCAGACGTTGGTTTTCATTTATACAGCTAAGCCGGGTAAAGTGCATGTCTAGCTCAAGCACGCTAGGCGCTCGGCTACCCGCAGCCAGAAAATAGTCAAACTGGGATGCTTTGCACGTTACATACTTTGAAGGTTATAACTGAGATATTCTTTAATGATCACTTAATTGGTTTACAAAACTGCATGAGGATGAGAGACAGGTGTTAAGGCGCCATTTGTAGAGCGCTATCTATTGATCAGAATATGTAAAATTAAAGCACTTTTAAGGTTTTGAATTACTTTTACAGTTGTGGGGAAAATGCTTCGAACAGTGCATGATTTCATGAACGGATCATAAACACAGTGAATAATGTTATGACCGCTGCCCGGCTTAAATCCTACAGACGGTGGAAAACACTTGATTGACTGCGGTCTTACTCCGTTCTATCACCTCTTGCTTTTCACAAGTGAATTGCTTAGCCGATCAGCCGGCGGTTGCTTGGTAGAAGACGAGTTGGCAACGAAGGGGTTAAATACAGTCAATGAAGGTTTTATTGTTTTTTTTGTATGAACCACGTTTTCAGCTGTTGTTATATAAAATACCTGAATGAAATTGAATCCCACGAACTTCCATTCATGCACTTTTAGGCTCACAGGACCAGTTATCTTAGAAAGCTTTTAAATCAGGACGAAAAATATAGTTCTCGGCCATTCGTCGGCCTCGGGTGTGTTCTTAACGTATCAGTCTTAAATTTTACTCTCCTTTTCAGCCTTTCTTTCTTATAAAATATATTCTAACATTATTAAGATAATTTATTCACGGTCAGGTTAAACGCACCGTCCTTTAAGTACATCCTTTAACCCGTGTAAAGGTTCAAACAAAGAGTACGACAGTTGAAATATTAAAGCACAGCTTCGGCATCTCGTTGATACCTGTATATGGTGTTTTTTTCTATGAGCTTCTTTTGCATCGTTTTCTGCTTTAGTGTTGCTTTTCTTGATAACACCACGAATCTCTTTAATAGTTTGTTTGTTTGCAAGAAGTATATGTTGAATAAGACGCTGTTTAAAATTCTGCCTTAAATTTTTGTTTTTCGAATTCGCAAGCATATATCGCATCCACCGTGAACCAGGCGACCAACATTCACATTAAGATAGCTGCTTACACAATATATTTACTAATTCTGCCGAAAAGCAGGCTTTCTGCCAAGATAGAATACAATATCATTGTAATGACATCGCCTCACCAGCAGTTGCATGATATTACACATGCGGATATCAGGCAGGCAATTAAACGTTTTAGAAAGCGTTAATTATTTAGGACGTTTTGTCAAAAACTACACATAAAAGTAGCACGCCAAACGGCAGAAAACAAACTGAGGTCCACAAGAACACGTCACGAACATATCAAGTTTCCCGGATGAAGTGTTCAGTTAACCGAGACAGCTGTAATAGTCTAAAGTAGGTTACCAAGACAACGCGAATGAACTGGCCATCTAGCTGACTAGTTGTGGTGTAACTTTTAAGGTGCCATTAACAAATCCATTATTGTATAGTTTTTAATAGAAAGCCATTCCTGTAGGCTCTGCCTTCCACTAAGTGGACAATTATAGCTAATTGACTCTTTCACCTAAAGTAACTGCAGGCCCGTAGCCAAGCCAAAATATCAACCGAGGCAGTACAGATAACGTTTTGTTTGGCTGAACAAATTCTACTGTAGGTAGTCCAAAGCATGTTCCCCCGAAAAGAATTGAAATATTTATCCTTAGAATTGATCAAAATGCACCAAATTTATAGAATAATTGCGCTTATATTTCAAATGAACAGGACATTTTGTGGTCCGAGCAACTCGTTTGGACAGAAAACTCATGAGGAAATATACGAGCCATGAACTTTTCCAACTACATAGAACGCATTGATTTAGTAACTTTTAGAACTTGAACACGGGTATCTTCGCTTTGAAATTAAACATTTCGCTGGCCGCGTCCACATATATAGAAACTCATAGACTTAAAACTTTAATGGCGGTAAATTTCATGCAAATGAGAAGGCTTTGCAGTTAAAACAAGCAGCGTGTTTAGGTTACTTTCGAAACTGCTTTGTGCAAACTGGCGCCAAGCGTTTTTGTCTAGAAAAGCATTCTTCTCGACATTCTTCTCGGCAAGTGCCTCGGCTTGTCTCAAGGTGGCCAAGGGCCTGAACTGAGGTTTTTAACTTGAAAAACACTTTAATGGCTCGATTTCTATAAACATTAAAGGGATTAGATACACAATAAAACAAATCGGCCCGGGGCGGTTTTTAGCAATAGTCTCTATTTTAACCTTTGTTTTTAGGACAGGTGTAAAATTAAGAACGCTATTCAACTTCTCAAAAATCAGTCATAACAATTGCTATTACTTAAAAATGGAAGAATGGGACTAGATCCGGCCTACCATGAGATTAGCGGTGCATTTCCTCTAAAGAGTTGTTCAATTTTTAAGCGAACCCAACCAAGAGGCCATTTTGCTTTAATGAACTATGTCAACTAAGTATTATACTCTTTGTTGCACTCGGTTCTATATTTGGTGTTGACTCGACGCGACGAGACTCTAGCTTATGATTAGAACAATCTGTCTTTATAATAACCCTTTATTTCAAATGTGTGACACAATTTATTATAACAGATCATCTTTTATAATATGTTTTTTAAAACACAGTGCAGTGCCGGCTGCCGAGTAGTCAGCAAGTTCAACTCGTAATCCTAGGGTCGCGAGTTCGAGCCCTGGTCAGACCACTGTGTTCTGTCCTTGAACAAGACACTTTACCTGAGTTTGTTCCAGTTGACTCAGCTGTATAAATGAGAGCCAGTTCTGCTGGGGGCTAACCTGTGATAGATTAGTGTCCTGTCCAGGGGGAGTGAAAATCTCTCATCCGCTTAACACGGAAACCGGATACAAGTGCCCGCCTAATGGGCCACTTAAACTCGAGAAAGGATTTAGTTCTTTTTATAGACAAGGTTTTTTTGTATTCCCGGACAAAGATAATCTCTATTTTGGGGGTTGTGAATAATCCATCTCTTAAAATAAGTATAGAAATTTAAAACGAGCGCGCGCTCTCTGTTCAGTAATAGAAACACGCGTGAATTTTTTAGTTCACGAAAGAAGCGCTTAGAGAAAAACGAACCGCAGGCGATCGAGTTTTTTCTCGCACTTTTGAATGAACTAAAAATCCCCGCGTTGACGTATTCAGACACATGCACTCTATTCATATATTTAAAGTGCGTCACCACAACCAATCAGAACACGTGATATACTTCCTGTTTTTAGAAATGTGACTCAAAAATGAATTACATAGAGTTTTTTTGTGAAACAAACTGAACACACTTGTAAATTTTTTTTCGATCATATTTTTGTTTGGTGTTTACTTAGTCATAATATAAAAGTTAATCTTTAATCCCTCTTTCTGATCTGGTTTAGCATCAATTGCGGGCATCTTAAAATGTTAAATGTATGGATTGAAGTTATTGAAATTGTTAATGGGCAGCAATAGGTCTTGTTTTAGAAACTCTTTCTTTCTCGAGTCTTCTTAAGCATCTCCAATACTTTTTTAAACCTGTGCCGGTAGGATTACCGATGCAGCGCCGCTAATAGTTGTTATACTTAAGACCCCAATCTAGTTTTTATGCTCACTTTTTAGAGAATTTATCTTAAAACTGTAACCGGGATTTTGAATGCAACTTCATCAATTTCAGCGTATGGATCATTGTGCTTGCAGGAAGGTAGCCTGTCGGAGTTTCTTGTTTCACTCATTTGAAGAAGGCTGTCTATGACAACCAATGTCGATCCCAGGGCGCCTTTACCTCCACAAACGGAGAAAGAGGAGGAAAGAGAAAAAGAAGAGAAAGGCGCCCTGGGTACGAGGTTGAGGTGAAACCTGTCAGGGGAACTTGTTTTACTCAACTAAAGCAAACGGTTTGTCAGGGGGGATTCCTTAATTGTTTCAACTCATCTAAAACTCAAAAGTCTTGTCACAATGTTTTGGTGAAAGTAACTGAATATTTGATGCATTTGATGCATATGGTTTAAAGTTTTGCCGTGTGAAGTTTTTTTATGCTGACGTAAAGAGTGTTGTTCCTTCGTTAGAGCGAAAATAGGGAAAAAGTGTTCTGTTTTAGTTCATTTCGATACTTTTCAAAAATTTTCAAAAATAAAACATTTGTTTGACAATATTGAAAGGTTAACGATTTTTGTTAGAAAAGTTTATCATAAACCCAAGAAGTTTTCAACAATGGTGAGAGAAAACTTGGCATTAAAATTGAAATTGCACCGAAAGTTTACCAAAAGACAAAAGAGTATTCAAATGCTAAGTTGGGCTTTTCTCTAAAAGATGTGTTTTTTTATTTGCCGTTGTTTCTACAGTGCACGAACATTTCTCCTTACCTCCGTACTCCGGGGTTAAAAAGGTAGAGATGACCGTCGGAAAAGTCCCAAAAATACTTGAGAAAGTTTTGAAACGTGACATGTTTTGGGGTTGCAGTACCAGTCTCCACTCCCAATGAAAACAATTTAGCAATGAACGAGAGGGGGTCTGGTACTGCAACGAAACACGTCTCTTTTCAAAATGGCGGAGCGCCGAAAAATTGATCAAACTAAATTGCCTGACGCGTACGTTAGATATATATTGAGCAGTTGATATGGACGCAGCCACGTATTTAACCGAGATATAAATACTGCTACTGATGTTGGAAAACTGGCACTGTCACTAAGGCATATTTTCCTTTTCCCCTGCAATGACGTGACAATCGCCTGCCTCACATTGCCGCTCATATTCACTCCCTGCCGCCATTTTAAGTGATTTTTCGAAGCAAATCAATGTTTCTAAAATCCTCAAGTAACACAACTTTTAGGCTGTTTGCTTGTATGCTTATTTGAATTTCTAACCTTGTTCAAGGCAAATTTAGTTAATGTGGTTTTGTCAATAAGAATTCAAACCAAATGCTGTGCGTTCTTCAACCGAAATCTTTAAAGTTGTATCACAAGCTAAAGGTCTCTGGTGTGTTGCTCTTCGATAACTATATATATTTTCAATTTATCGGGAGGGGGGATGACAAGGGGTATGCAATTCCGCCGATCCGTGTTAAATTCTATGCCAATACGCAGATCCGTGCCAAACGTTTTGTCAAATCTGTCGATCCGTGATTCCGAAGTTCGGTGAATTACAAAAGCAAAGCTGACTGCAAAGCTTGATGCATATTTCGTGCTGAAGCTGAATACGGCAAAGGAACAAATACGGTTGTCAGTTGAATACATCATTTCAACCCCATGTGAACAACTGCCAATACAAACCCTTTTTTAAAAAAAAATAGTAGTCACGTACAAAACTGACGTGTGCGTTCTGTTGACAGAAGGAACAAAGCGCCCACACGTTCACTACACAGTGAAAAAACCGCGATCCTAGCAAGTTCCGAACATCAAAGTACTCAAAAGCCGACTTCATGATATTTCGAGCTTAATAGTTACCCCTCACCCCACCCCCATACAATTTGTAATTAATTGCTCACATGCACCTGCTAAAACAAAATCAGTTACGAAGATAGATCCCTCAATTTGTGTTTAGGCGCAGGAGAACAATTTAAGAACAAGGGAAGTTTAAAATCGCGTAAAACTTAAAACAAAATAGGGCCGAATTAAATAAACATGTTCGCATAAAACAAAATACACAGTGACATATTGTTTATGAGTATTAATTAAAATACAACTGAATGGTCTTCTCGGAGCAGTTTTGTATTACAAAACATGTAATTATACTCCTCAAAACCGTGACAACAATGTTCACTAATACGAATCCCATCGTTGACTCAAAGAGAAGTTTTATGATGGCTCTAATTGAGTTTAATATCATTTTTTAGTAATAAATGACGTACTCAGTTTGAATTCACAAAGGAACAGAGACGAAATACACACAAATTAAATAGCTTATATAGTTAGTGTCGCCTACAACTTGACAAAGCATTGAAGTTTTAGCAACACATGCTATACCGATATTTTGTTCTTAATGATAAAGTAATGACATATCAATATTTAACGTCTTCTCTCTGTTAAAGATGCAAAATATTAACTGTCATTTAAAGTTTAAATTTCCGTTGACTTTAACACTGGAAAATAGTCATCCAATCCAACAGGACTTGCTACTAGCGTGGTTTTAGCGGACAAAACAACCCTAGATGTAAAAAGTCTATGATCTACTAGTCTTAATGTTGCGCACACATATATTGGGAGCGCTTTTTAGATCAGTTGAAATAATTTCAAAGTCATTTTTAAACAAAAACAAATTTTCACACTTTTTTATAATAAGAACACTTAATTTCGCGACTTAGGCCGGATGTTCTCACTATAGCGAGGATCTGAGCCTCAAATGGTCTTACTTTTTTGTGAGTTAATGTTCTCACACACCACACTAGCTGACATTTGTTGTTTGAAGGGAAGAATGTTCCTACTGTTATCATATCAATTGCAAAGTACAGTAACTTGGTGTAAGTGTCGCCAAAACCTTTGTATCTCCAAATTAAGAATAGCTATACTGGTGCTGCATGAGTTAGGCATTATATTGAGACAACAAACTTCGAACACTAAACACAATATGTAAATTCCGTTCTTTATACGTATCTTAAGTGTCAGCATCTTTTAGCTTGTTCTTAAATTTTGCGACTTCTTCTGCCTCAACGTTCTCATTTTAACAAAAAAACATTGCATTTGATTATAATTGTTCTGAATATACTAAAAACTTGCTTGCTTGCTGCGTGCTGCTTTTTGACTCATCCATTTCATTGGGATAAAAAGACAAGATCATAAATTTAGTGTAAGACCGGAGTTCAAAAGTGTAATCAGACAGCAATTCTCTTTACACAGCCGTCCATCAGTTCATGTTCATAGAAAGTTCTCGACTTCATTTTTTGTGCTCCGAGCACATGCCAGTAATAACAAAAGTTTTTTTATAACAGACCGAAAGTAATTGATAAGAAAGTAAAACACGTCGGGTTATCTTGATGAAAAAAGCAACATTTATTAGAAAATATTGTACATAGGACGAGTTAAGTTTGTCTTAGACGGAACTGTGACAAAAGTTCATGAACCAAAAAATCTGTCTTATACAACTGTGGTCGGTTGTTAATTTTAGAAGACTTTTGAGAACTCCTTTTGTATAAGTACAATAGATAAAGAAACTGTAAAAAACAATCTAAAAAAAGAGGTTATAAAATGTTTATGTCTCCCGAAGCGAAAATGGCAATAGGGCCACAGGTTGAATCGCGTGCGTGGATAAACTCATTCGGAAGAGTAAATACAGCTTTATTGTAGGGCAATGCTCGGCCACTATTTATCGCCCACCTTTTTTATCTTAACCGTGAAAGACAAGTCCAAAATGTGTTGGCTAAAACACTTTTTAAAAACTTCTTATTCGAGAAAATTTTAAAGTAAATGTGGTTTTACTACATTTTGTTGTAATACTTAATATTTTGTCATAAATTTTCCAGCAACATAAAACATTATCCGCTCGTGCTTGTTCGTCATCGAAAAGCGTTGTGTACACAAGGGACTCGACAGCGAGCCTCATTAAACTTATTGTAAGACTGAATTATCCGACATTTTTTCCGCCTTATCTGATCCATCGGTTGATTTAACCAAAAGAGCCGTTTTAAAAAGCCTCTGACATAATCCTTGCAAAACTGATGTCAAATCTTCTTGTCTCAAGGGAAAAAATCTTTGCATTTTAAAATAAGCAAAAAATAATTTAGTAGGACTAAGTTATTCCTCTTTTGTAAGCGTCTAAAAGTAGGGCGTTGCTATGATACGTCAAGAATAACGACTCAATCGAAGATAATTTCAAACGGATTTAAAGACATCTAAGCGTTGACTACGGCGCGCGTTGAAAAGGCATAAAATTCCTCCATTGAACCAACAATATAAACAGAAAAACTTTAAAGTTAATCGCCGTCAGCTTTTTGTAGTTTATGTTTCTAATGATGGAAATTAAGAGACTATACAGAGCAAGTTGTAAACACTTAAGAAAAATTTCTGTTTGTGAAAAAGCACCATCTCGGATCCATGCGTATCCGCTGGTTTAGATCGTATAGGTAAATTGAACTGGTTTGATAACGGTACTCGTGTGAGGGTCAACAAGAAGCAAATTTACGAAATTATGATCTATTCAAATGCTAATCGTCTTTTATTTTGTTTATGATTCAACTGAAGATAGAACTAGCTAGAAACATATACGATTGATTATCTCGGGGGCTTTCCTACTGCAACCTATCTACAAAGTCGACTATCTTGGTTTTGGCGTCAGTGTTCGAAATATTTGACGCTGTAGAACAAAACACTTCACTTACTCTCTTCTTCTTCTTTTTCAACGTGTTTTCTTCCTTAGCGCTGAACATCTGGGCGGTTATATCAACAAAGCGAATCATAAACAGGTGGGCGATCGAGTCTATTGAATACGCTAGCTTATCAACTCACAACTCAGTCTAAAGTACAGGTTGTAAAAAGTAGTTATCGCTAAAAAATCTTAACCAAGTTGCCTTTTATTTTTGAAGAGTTAGATTTTTCAGAAGAATCGTTTGAAGCAATCGAGAAAAATCTTCAGTTTGAAATAAGCCGAGTCTTGGTTCATATCTTAGGGGCTAATACAAATGAATTAATAACGTGGGCAATTCTACCCTCTCTTCATTAGTCTAAATTATTTTCATAGAAACAAGCTAGTTTGAGGTTCAGAACTTATATATAAATTAATTTTGTCTCAGTTACGAGTCACTTTCTGAACTTTTTGCTTTAGAATAAAGTTTAAAAGATAAGCGAACTCGAACAATTTAACTCGTTTTACTTCTCTCAGTCCCAGTAAAACTGCACGAAAATAGTCCTGAATTGAAGTTCTTACTCACAAAAGTTAGTTTTTCTTTAGTCCGACAAAAGTGTACGATCTTTTTAATTATTCCTGTTGAGTTATAACAACATATTCTTTTGTTTTCGAATACTAAGAATGCGTTAGCAAGCACATTACTCAGGCAACACCTTAAAATATCGAGAATCTAAAAATAACACCACCCAAACGCCTTTCAAACTCAACAGCCAATGCTCCTTTTAGTGATTTTAGTCGATAAAATGTTTTTTTGTACTAAATATCAGATTATTCTTAATTCTAGCTTTTAAAAAAAGAAGATCCTTTCTCTTTATATGTATGCGACGGGGGCAAGCTGGCACAATTTATGTAAACAAGTTCTTTTTTTTTGTTCCCAAAAACCGCTACTGATTTTTGCTTTCTGATATTAACGAATACGTTAAAAACTAAGCGTGGAGATTTTTTCCTGCGTGTGTTTTTTATCAACTGAAAAAGAAAAAGGCCAATGAAATAACCCTAACCTTCTGCATCGTAAAACAAAGTAAAAACAAAACATCATATTTGTCTACATATTTACTATATTTATTTCGGCCCACGCAATTATGCGCCGTGTGTAATTTTGCTATCTTTATTAAAATTACAAAATCGACTTATTAAGTTTTTCACATTGCGTCTAATTACTAGCGAAAATCCTTAATGACTAGTTCCGTTTTTATTCGAAGGATTTGTTGATGTTGACGCCTTTTTGCAGTTCCACATGCTAAATATGTAGGACTGTATACCATTAAGTCAGCCCAGAAACATCCTTTAAAAACCATAGTTTCCTGTATGGAATTCAACACCGCCTTTCGTTCGCTATGACAATGCTATAACCGAACACAGCTAAGCCGGTATTGTTCTATTTGAACTTTTCGAAACAGCTGCTAAGCCGGATTGTCGTGATTACCCATTGACTTCGGAAATAAAAGTCCATTTACACGATAAAAGAAATATCAACAATTATAAAACGGATTGGTCTCCTATAAGTACATATGGACCAAACAAGTCGAGACGTAGATCAGAGGAAAGCGCGCGTACAGCAGACTTTGGAGCACTAGTTCATACCGTTCAGAGAAGAATCGCTTCCAAATCTAGTCAGATATGGCTGTCAAGAAAAAAGCTCTTGCCATTTGCTTTGCGCTGATAGTAATGTATCTGACACATGAAGCAAATGCTCATTCAGGAGAAACTACTATTGGTAGGAAACGAGAAAAGCTCCAAAGAGTGAGTATATATACAATAGTGATTGTTCGCCTTCATGAAAGCCATTTACGTTGCGTCCGAGGTTTTTCTTTTTCGTGTTTTTTTCTTTCATGTTTTTGAAAAAAAGTTAAAACTTTGAACTCCTTTCACTCACTGCATGGTAGAGACATTTAAAAAACGGCGCACTGTTGTCTCTCAGTTCCGTTATACTTTTTGAATGTCTTTTATTCATAAAAAATCTTTGAAGTTTTTATATTGGTCACTTTAGGACCAAGCTAGCTATCGAGTTCTAAAAACCCTGTTTCAGTGAACTGCGCAGTAGAATAACTGATCAAGATTAGACACGACTGAGCAATTCTTAAACTAGGAGGAGCCTCTTGAAAATGATCTACTCAAATCCAACGTGGGTATAAAGTACCTACATCGATCTCGCCTTTTGTTGTACTTCTCTGAAGTTTTACATAACTGGTCTGTCATCGCTATACGTTTCAAAAACAACGGAACAAAGACATCAAACAAGGTGATAGCCTTTTGTTTTGTTCGTGCTTCCCATTTCGATCATGAACTTAGGTTTTCACAACAGTATCTGGAGATTTTGGCTAACAGATGTTGCTCCACGAACGAATTTTAAGAGCGTGCGTTTGTTAGAGACAAACTATGCATGTTCCTAACGGCGTCTATTAAAAACACTTTCTGTCAACGACCGATTAACGCTGGAAATCAATTAGGAGAAGCAGCAGGAAATGAAAACAAATAAAATGCTGGATCAAAAACAGATGCATATTATTTAAATCAACAAAAAAGGTCCCGAAACTAAGTTCATTCATGACTTAATTGATTGAGAAACTAACAAAAGGGCAAAATAGACGGAAAAGCACTCTGTTAGCAAAAGAACTCTTTTAAGTTCTAAAGTAGCCGACACAGAGTGTTCTAAATGAACCTGATTAAAGCAAGCTAAGTTATTATAATTGCGGTATTTTGACAGAGAAGAGACAAAGCCGACTAGTTTAATTCTAAAAGTTCCAAAATATCCTTGAGTGAGAAGGCTCGCGAGTTCATCAGGCTTACGAGTTCATTATGGTTAGTGGCTTTGACTAAGCAATTCTCACTGGCGTAAATCCTAGCCCTCAGACCTGCCAAGAAGGTAATATTTTTCAAAAAAGCACAATTGTTCATTGTGCTGTGTGTAGGGTAAGATTACATCTAAATGTTTATTTTTTCCCCAGTGGTGATTCTATACTGAGTGCCGTTTTTTCACTAGATCCAAATCGTTTTTAATCTTAACCCTACTTTCGTCAACAGCATCGCCAGCTGATGTGTTTAAGCAAGTTACTATTCACCACTTGGTTTACATTATCTCATTTTGTTCAGTACACCAATTATGCTTTACGTCACGGGGTTTTTTTTATTGAAGACGAAATAAGGCGCTAACGGAATAACTTCAACTCTGTTTTATTTGCCACCACGCCCACTAGTAACACCATATTTTTATTATAACCACAATAATGATAAAAACAATAACACTGATTATAAAGATAATAATAACAATAGTGATAAGACTGGTGATTACAAAGTTATCAGTTCATGTGCTCCACGATTTGACATTCTAAAGAATGTAAGTTCGCTACAACTAAACTCTTGAGTTGCGAACGAAAGCCACTTATCTTTACCAACGTAAACGGTAAACAGATCCCGGAGATGGCCGAGAGTTTGTAAAAGTAGTGGCATCCTAGGAAAAACGGGAGTTTATGACACTAGTACGGCAACACCGACGACGACGGTAGAAAACAATAGTGAACACAATAGCTGCATGTTGGAATGCGCCGTGCGAGTCACCTGCACGTCGTCGACGCCGACGGAGTTCTTACGACTACGGGAACGACCTACAAAATTTTTGTTAATTTCATGTACTTTTAAGGAAATCACTTTCATAGTTTTGTATTCACAAGGCGTAAGTCGGACAAAGAGAAAACGAACTAGCTATACGTGATTGAAAAAGACAAACAGGAAATGTATTTTCTGTAAGCCGTAGTTGTCGGTTTTGCCGACTCCCTATGACTGTCAAAAAGGACTAAAACGGGAAACTGAATATAACATTTGATTACTAATTCATGCTCGTAAAAACCTGTTTGGCAAATATTCAAAATCTCCCTGTGACGGTCAAAACTCCAACTGAGGATTTAATTTTTTTTCAAGGATCCAAAGTTCCGCAGCAGAATTCATGGAAACCCAAGGTCATTCCTACGAAGAAGCAATGGCGATGGGGAGTTAAGCAACTGGCCGTTGGACAACTATTGACGTTTATTCAGATGTGACGAGAACTCGCCATGCCGGAACTCCCTTAAGATGATGGCTATATGTTTTTACCTCTCTGTAGTAACTTAACTTTGAACGAATATTTAAACATACATAAATATTTTTGGCCTTAACGGTCTTTTTTAAACATAGTAAAATCAAACGCTATATTTGTCAAAATAAAAAACAAATAAATGAATAAATGTCTTATCTGAGCTACGTGGATTATTCATAACTGACTGGTTTATACATATATATCCTTAACTAGAAAATCCCTATAAAACAGCCCGGTTTTGATCAAATACCTAACTCGGAAAAACAAAAAGATATAGAGGACACTAAGATATGGATAAGATGTTACAACGTAGTAAAGTGGAATCCCGGTTTAACGATATTCGGTTTAACGATATTCCCGGTATAACGATGGGAATATGTTCCCCGAGAGCAAAATCTTTCCAGGTATAAAAAGAAAATCAACATGATAGACCACAGGAAATGCTGATTTTATAACAAAACAAACTTTAATTAATAAACATCAATTCCTCTGTCAGTAATCATAGTTCTTGCTTACACTCCAGCAGCCATGAATGTTGATTGATGTGTTTTAAACTGCTTTATATCATTATTTATTTTGTGAATCAATTGATATTACAAAGTATTAGTTACAAATTAATCGATCATTGAACGTGTACGTAACCTTTTTCCCGGTATAACGATGTTTTTAGAAATTTTCTCACAATATTTTTATACCAGAATCTCGGTATAACGATATCCCGGTTTAACGATATAATTTTGACGCCCCCTTGGCATATCGTTAAACCGGGATTCCACTGGATCAACGAGTGTGTACAAAACTGATTTTGCGTATGTCCGACACTAGTCAATGGGGCCAGTCGCTGGAAAACATTCGCGTGTGAAGAATATATATCTTGATAAATAAGTGCGAGGTCTTTCCGGGAATATACTTGCCCCAGGCCTTTCCCTTGAACGTACAAAGCGTAGTGTGGTCTATGCGAGGGAAAAATATTTACCCAGACAGACCGAGCAAATCTATTACAGGGCATTCGTTTTAGGTTAGTAAAAGAGAACAAACAGTTAAAGACAAATAACAGGAAAAGGGTCTCGTGGAACTAACAGGCATCCAATGATATAAAGAGCGACTCCAACTACTTCGAGCTTGCCTTTGTCAATGGATTAGATGAATTAAAGGGTGAATTAGGAATTAAGCAATACTTTGGAAGAAACTAGCTTTTAAAATAAAGCAAAAAAATAAATAAATAAACCCAAAATAGCACTGATAATACAGCGGGCCTGCGCAAAAGCCAAAAATTCGAGATTGTGGTTTTTTCTGTGTCAAAAACTCGGCAGACGGCGTTCCCTGTGAGCACTTTGTTTTTGCTCGATTCAATCTCTCTGGTCTATATCATTTGAACTTAGTTTGAAGTGCTATCCTACAATGTGTGTGGTCAGTGAAACAAAAAAAAAATCAAACCAGCATAGAAATGTAGCGTGAAATTAGAGCGAAACTAAAGCCGATTCAGCTTTTTGATTAAGTTCCAGTCAAGTCTTGAAAGTCTTAACTCTAATAAAAGAGCAAATTTGAGTTGCCAAGCATTTTGCGGGTTTGTTTTAATTATAGTCTATGTAACGGTATTTCAGAATTGCCAGCGTTGAGTCTTATGGGGATTTTAAATGTTGCACGCGCAAAAACACTCAATCGGCTAGATTTTGCTAAACGATTGAAGGATCCCTTTTCCTGTTAACGCCCTAGAATTTTCTCTATGCGCTTGAGTTGGCAAGAAACGAGTCCAAAAACCCCTTCGGTCCTGTATGGGAAGTTATTCGGCTGATATTTGGCCAATCAGCTGGCAGGATTGGTTGCTTCATAGTTAGTCGAGCAAGACTGGTTATGAAAGCCGGCTGGGATCAAAGAGCAAAACAAGGGCGCGCTTTCCGAGGTCATGTGACCGCGACCGTGCACATTGAAATCAAAATGGCGGACGAGCACGGCGAGCGTGTGGGGAGGCAATTTGAAAGCTGTTTTTATTTGATATTCTAACTATGGTTGCTGGTACTAGAAATTTGTCTTGCCATATAATAAAAGGTAATAATGAATAATAATTATATCCAAGCGTAGTTCATCGAGAATCTAAACCAACAACAACTACACTATTTTACTATTTTGAGGCATAAGCAGCGAGGGATTTTTTCGATAACTGGTGAAAATTTGGATTGCTGTACATACGAAGAGCAAGCTGCATTTGGCTGTACGGGATTATCGGATTCGTGGTCGCTCGTGTTGTTCGCAGTATAGCTTAAGCCCAATTTACACTGCGGGAAAGTTTGTTACGGCTCGGGTGAAGATGTACGCGTACCAAACAAAAATGTTCCGAAAAAACGGCTTTGCCCCTACCGTGCCGGACTGAAATGTTGTCCGTGCTCGGTCGGACAACGGTCGAAAGGCAGTCCGAACATGGATAAACATTGCACAGCATCCGCGGCGGAAGCAATAAATTATTGAGGGGGGGGGGGGTGGGGACCACGGTTGAA